>JAJQQW010000007.1:111138140-111168140 GCA_025583905.1 Ia io | reverse complement strand
CATCCACCCAACCATCCACCCAACCATCCACCCACCCACCAATCCATCCAACCACCAATTCACCCATTCATCCATCCATCCATCCATCCATCCATCCATCCATCCATCCACCCCATTCATCCATCCATCCATCCATCCATCCATCCATCCACCCACCCACCCACCCACCCATCTATCCATCCATCCATCCATCCATCCATCCATCCATCCATCCATCCATCCACCACCCACCCACCAATCCATCCATTTATCCACCCACCCACCCATCCATCTATCTCTAACATCTATATGTATGTATGTATGTATGTATGTATGTATGTATGTATGTATCATCTATCATCTATCTACCTATCATCTATCTTCCATTCATCTACCTATCATCTATCTGTCATTGATTATGATGTATGTATGATGTATGTATGTATGTATCTATCTATCTATCATCTATCTATCATCCATCTGTCATCTATTACCTACCTGCCTATTATTGTTCTCCATTGTTGTGAATACACCACACTTCGCCCACTTGTCAGTGGATGGGTATTTG
This sequence comes from Ia io, assembly GCA_025583905.1. Classification (NCBI taxonomy): domain Eukaryota; kingdom Metazoa; phylum Chordata; class Mammalia; order Chiroptera; family Vespertilionidae; genus Ia; species Ia io. Next base: position 111,167,593 of record JAJQQW010000007.1, on the reverse strand, counting down.
GGTTGTTTCCACTTCGTGGCTCTTGTGCATAATCCTGTTGTGGATGTGTGGGTACAAGTTTCTGGGTGAGCAGATAAAGAACTCGTACAGGAAAAAGATGAATGGTCCTATTTTACAACAGTCAAGTGGCTTTTATCGTTCTATCACCCATCAGTCATCTGCTACCTACCTATCATCTATCTATCATCTATCATCTATCTATCTATCTATCTATCTATCTATCTATCTATCTATCATCTATCTATCTATCTATCTATCTATCTATCTATCTATCATCTATCTATCTCATCTATCTGTCTGTCTATCTCTGTCATTTATTTTGTATGTATTATGGATATACTGTATATGTATGTATGTATCATCTATCTATTATCTATCTAGACCTTCTATGATGTATTATGTATCTTCTGTATCTGATATTAACCCATCCACTTATCTGTTTATATATCAGTCCATCTTTCCTTCCTTCTCTCCATCTTAAAAGAACAATGATTTCTTTATGTGACACAAGCTTATTACAAGTGAGTCGAGTGACTCAGAGCTGAGAGAGGAAAAGGACAGATGCCTGGATTCTCAGAACCAGAACCCCAGGTAATACGTGGAGAAGGTTATTCTCAACGAATCTCTGCAGATATAGGCAGATTGAGGAGGTACCGACAGATGGGCAGATAGAGCATGAGCCAGGTGAAATGGCGCGTACAGTGAGAGTGGGCTCCGGCCCACGTTGTTTTTAGTAAGAGTTCAGCGTAGCTTTCCCGAGGAAGCACCGGGGAGCCAGGCTCAGAGGACAGCGGGAGCAGGTGGTTCCTGTGGACCCTGGGTCACCACTCAGAGCTGGGCCGCCAACGAGCACCTACACCCCTGCCTCAGTCTTCTACTCTGTAAAATGGGACAATAGCAGCATATTCTTCATGCATGTGGGAGGTAAAGGAGTAAATACGGACATGTGTGGCCCGCTTCACATAGTAAACGATATACACATTAGATAGGAATGAACAGAAGTTAATGAAATTAAGACATTTCAGATAAAGATTTATTTGCGAGAGTTATCCGTGTAAAAAACATGCACACGTTTTAGTGCAACGTAATTACTAAATGCACGAGGCCCTTGGAGTTGTGGAGTGTGTTATGACAGCCTGACAGATAAAACTGAGGCACCCTACAAGCCACTCATTTGGAGGGTGCAATGCCATGGTCTTCGGATATTCACAGAGCAGTGGGGGTGAGGCCGCACTCTCATGTTAGTGCATCCTTGTCACCTCCCAAGGAGTCCTGCCCCGGGGACTCCCGTGTCCTCAGCCCTGGCTCCCAACCCCACGCACATCCCTGCCCGGTGCACATGCCTCATCTGGACATGTTTATCCATGAGCCACACACATGTGGGCTGTGTGACTGGCTTCTTTCACTCAGCGTGTTCCCGAGGGTCATCATGTTGTGGCCGTGATCAGCCCTTCATGGCTTTTCACGATCAAATAACCTGCCGCTGTAGGAACGCACGGCGCTGGCTGACCCACTCGGTGGCGGATGGGCGTGTAGGCTGCTTCCACTTTCTGGCTCTTATGCATAATTCTGAGGTGGACATATGTGTGCAAGTTCCTGTGTGAGCATATGTTTTCATTCCTTGTGGATATATATACACACATATACATATATACGTGTATATATATTCCCCCCAAATGCACACACACTTTAACAGCTGATAGCTCAGTGTTGAAGAGGAAAGTGTTGTAATAAACAATGCCTTTCCCATTAGTCACAGTGTATACACTATCTCATTAGTCACAGTGTGTGCACTTTCTCATTAGTCACAGTGTGTGTGCACTTTCTCATTAGTCACAGTGCGTGCACTTTCTCATTAGTCACAGTGTGTGCACTTTCCCATTAGTCACAGTGTGTGTGCACTTTCTCATTAGTCACAGTGTGTGCACTGTCTCATTAGTCACAGTGTGTGTGCACTTTCTCATTAGTCACAGTGTGTGCACTTTCTCATTAGTCACAGTGTGTGCACTTTCCCATTAGTCACAGTGTGTGTGCACTTTCTCATTAGTCACAGTGTGTGCACTGTCTCATTAGTCACAGTGTGTGTGCACTTTCCCATTAGTCACAGTGTGTGTGCACTGTCTCATTAGTCACAGTGTGTGCACTTTCTCATTAGTCACAGTGTGTGCACTTTCTCATTAGTCACAGGGTGTGTGCACTTTCTCGTTAGTCACAGGGTGTGTGCACTCTCTCATTAGTCACAGTGTGTGTGCACTTTCCCATTAGTCACAGTGTGTGCACTGTCTCATTAGTCACAGTGTGTGCACTTTCTCATTAGTCACAGTGTGTACGCACTGTCTCATTAGTCACAGTGTGTGGGCACTTTCTCATTAGTCACAGTGTGTGCACTGTCTCATTAGTCACAGTGTGTGTGCACTGTCTCATTAGTCACAGTGTGTGCGCACTTTCTCACTAGTCACAGTGTGTGTGCACTTTCCCATTAGTCATAGTGTGTGTGCACTGTCTCATTAGTCACAGTGTGTGCACTTTCTCATTAGTCACAGTGTGTGTGTGTGCTTTCCCATTAGTCACAGTGTGTGTGCACTCTCATTAGTCATAGTGTGTGTGCACTGTCTCATTAGTCAGTGTGTGTGCACTTTCTCATTAGTCACAGTGTGTGCACTGTCTCATTAGTCACAGTGTGTGTGCACTTTCTCATTAGTCACAGTGTGTGCACTGTCTCATTAGTCACAGTGTGTGTGCACTGTCTCATTAGTCACAGTGTGTGCACTGTCTCATTAGTCACAGTGTGTGTGCACTTTCTCATTAGTCACAGTGTGTGCACTTTTCCATTAGTCACAGTGTGTGTGCACTGTCTCATTAGTCACAGTGTGTGCACTGTCTCATTAGTCACAGTGTGTGCACTTTCTCATTAGTCACAGTGTGTGTGTGCTTTCCCATTAGTCACAGTGTGTGCACTGTCTCATTAGTCACAGTGTGTGCACTGTCTTCGGGACACGGTAACACTGGAGGGAAGTTGCTGGGTCTTTGGAAATCCTGTGTCACATTTTGGGGACCATCCAACTGTCCAGCTCGTGCCGCATCCCTGCCCGTGGGTAGGGGTCCCCCCGCACCTGCTCCTGCTTGTCCTGCTGCAGTCACCCCCCCACCCCGGGGCCAACACGTCCCCTCCCGTGGCTGTGAGTTGCATTTCCCTGGCGTCCAGTGATGCTCACCCCCCCTTTCGTGTGCTTGATAGCTACTTGTGTTTGTTCAGCCTGGCTGGGCGGCTCTGTGGTTGAGCGTCGACCTGTGAACCAGGAGGTCACGGTTGTATTCCCGGTCAGGGCACACGCCCGGGTTGGGATCTTGATCGCCAGTGCGGGCGTGCAGGAAGCAGCCGATCCATGATTCTCTCATCATCGATGTCTCTCTCTCCTTCCTCTTCCCTCTGAAATGAATGAGTCAAACACATTTTAAGTGGAGGAAGCTGCCTTGGCCCCTGTGGTGTGGACAGCCTGCCTGCTCCACGCAGACCAGTGCCCGCAGGCCGGGCTGGGAACTGTTCCGTTCATGTTTTCCGGAAACGCATGGAACAAATCCTCACACATTGTTCACGCTCTGTCTCCCGTCCAGCCTAAGCCGACACATTAGTACAGGGTAGCGGGGTTGGAGGCGGGGGGGAGGAGCTCTGCAAACACCGCCCCCCCCCCCCCCCAGCGTGTTAGTGTGAAACACACTGCCCTCTGGGTGTGCGGAGCCTCCTGCATGGAGTTTATTTAATTAGGGGACTTGTCACGCAGCCCGAACGTGATGGGACGGATGAGAGAGCCCAGGTTTCCGTTGACAGGCGCGTGAACCTGCGGTGGCACAGGGAGGGGAGGGGCCGTCCGGGGATGAAATGCTCGCTGGGAGCGGCGGGGGCTCTGGGCGGCGCCTCCCCACCAGGTGCCCCTGGGAAGCGGGGGGCCACAGGCGGGTGGCGGACCCCAGCTGCCCCCCTGCTCTGCTCCGTGAGCTGAACCGGACGGAGAGGACGTGAGACTCACGGCTCGCAGCCGACGGGCTCTGTGCGCCTCGGGCACCTGCGCGTGCCGCCCGCGTGTGCTCGTGCGCGTGGCCTCCGTCACGAAATGTTTCACCTCGGACGACACGTGGCTCTGACACCTCAGGGGCATTTTAAGCCCGTGTTCTTTCTCTTTTGTTTTGTTTGTTTGTTTGTTTGTCCTCTCTGAGGATATTGCTTCCACTGCTTTTTAGACAGAGAAGGGAGGGAGGGAAGGAGGGAGGGAGAGACAGAGAGAGTGAGAGAGAGAGAGAGAGAGAGAGAGAGGAACTGAGAGAGACACATCGATTGGGTGCCTCCTGCGTGCACCCGACCAGGCCGGGGATCGAAGCTGCAGCCCAGGTGCATGCCCTTGACCGGGAATTGAACCTGCGCCACCTCCATGTGGGGCTGGCACTCTGACCACTGAGCCACGTCGGCCAGGGGAGCCCATGCTCCTTCGGGGGACCTGCTCTGTGGTTGGGGTGCGCCCCCTCCACCCGGGGCCTCCCCGGAGCCCGCCAGGGCCTGGGATGAGCGGCTGCAGGGGCAGCGGAGGAGGGTGTCAGCGGCCAGCTCAGAGTCCTAACCACTGGCCAGCCTGAGCCGCCACCTGCGATTCCCAGGGAGGGGAAGCTCGAGCCGAGGGGGCAGGGGCGTCTGGGGTGACACCTCCGCGGGGGTCACAGGGCGGTGGCAGGTTCCCAATGCTCTTGTCTGTCCCTGGAACTTGGACGCGCGGCCTCTGGAGCCTCCAGGAGGGTCCAAGTGTGCAGTCTGTCCCTCCCTGGGAGGCGGCCGCTCCATTGCCCAGTGCCGACCCTGGAATCCCTGATGCTGCTCACCGTCTCCCCGACAATGAGGGAGCAGCCGGCACCACCAGGGAAGAGAGGAGACCAGGGTTCCGGAGGCTTCCACCTCGCCGCGTTCCGCACGACGTTAAGTGCCCAGGAGTGTCCACTAAAGGCTGTGGACTCGGCAGCAGAGCACGCGGTGGGGAGCAAGCTCCTTGTTATCATGGGAGCGTGGCCCGCGCGTGGGCAGCGGGCATGAGGGGTGGGTGTGGGCGGCGGGCATGGGCGGTGGGCGCAGGCGGCGGCCGTGGGGCCGGCCCTGGACAGGTCTTCCCCGACCCGGAGGAGGGTCCGAGCGTTTCCCAGCCGAAAACCAGGGCAGATGCCTCAGAGGCTAAACTGGCTCGAGGTCCGAGGGCCTGGCCATCCCTCCACCTGGAACAGGCTCACGCTCGCACCGCCGGGTCAGGGATCCCACACCCCGTGTTGGGGACACGAGCCGGCCTGGAGGAGCCGGTGCCCAGCAGTGACGCTGCTTCTCTGCGGCCGTAGCCAGCGGCCTGGGCACAGGCGCCGGCGAGAGGGGCCGGTCTGTTACCTGGTTCGCGCCCGCCTGGCCCACCTTGGCCTCGGCCCCATCTGGGCTCTGTGGTCCCAGGGGAGACGTGTTCCCAGGAAGCGATGATTCCATTGAACTGGAGCTGCAGGGGCCACGGGCTGCCCCCGCCCCCCCCCCCCCCCCCCTGCCCAGCGGGCAGGGCAGGGATGTGCCTGGTCCCAGGGGCGCGTGCAGAGCGAGCGTGTCCCGTCTGCCGGGGCAGCAACAGCAGTGCCCACGGGGGCTCGGCCGGGAGGCCGGCGACCTGGAGGCGGGGCCAGCCTTGAGGAGGCCTGACCTGCGCTGGGAGCTGGGGGTTCTGCACCGCGGGACCTCGGGGAGCCCCGAGGGCAGATGAGGACATCGTCGGGGCCACAGACTAGAGGCTGAGGTGTGGGGGGCCGGGACGGTCTTGGGAAATCCCCGGGATTTGGAGGAGGGAAGGCCACGGTCAGAGCCGTATCCCAGGAAGGTGTCTCAGAGCTAGATGGACGGGGAGGGGCTGGGGCGGGTGCCTGAGGTCCTGAGGAGGCCAGGTGGGAGCGCCCCCTCCCAGCACCCTCCTGTGAGCTGGCTCCTCTCTCTCTGCAAGCTCCTCACAGGCCTGAGTCTCAGCGCCCGGGCGGCGCTTTCTCTCCTGAAGCCGCACGCGTGGGGGGGTGGGCGCGGGGGAACGATGATGGACGGCAGGCGGGAGCACTTCGCTGCGGGGCGTGAGCAGTGGATGTCGCCCACCCTCGGCAGCACGTGGGCGACTCCAACGGGAAATTCTCAACCGCACGAGGTTGTCAGGGCACCACCACCTGGGGAGCCGGGGGGGAAGAGAGACGGGGCGGGGGGCGGGGCGGTGAGGACGGCAGCTGGGCTCGAGGTCGCCTGCGGGTCCCGCCTGGCCGGGGACCCAGAAACCCCAGCTCCCTCCACCCCGTGTTCCCTCTGAAGAACCATCCGAGCAGAGACTGCGCTGTGGCCGGAGGCGGGAGGCAGCATCTCACGTGGGAGGGAGGCTCAGCCAGGAGAACACTGTCGCGGTTTAGTCTGTTTCAGGACGAGAACCCGCGGTCCGAGGCGGGAATCACCTGTGCTCGCTCACACCTGGCCAGGCCGGCGGCCGGCGCTCAGCCTCCCCGGGGCTTCGGGAACCCGCTGCCCAGAGACCACTCAGCGCGGAGCCTCGAGGGGGCCGCATCCCCCTCTCCGAGGCTCCCGGGGGAGGGGGCCGGCCGGCCGGAGCCTGGTGCCCAGCTCCTGCTCCTGCCCCTGCGGCTCCCGGGTGAGGGTGGCAGTGGCTCCCTGTCCAGGCAGAGACCTCCTGGCCCTGCTGCCCACGTGGCCGCCCCCCCACCATCGTGCAGCCCAGCATCCAGGCTGCCCAGACCTCTAGCCGAGGCCTGGGTCCTGTCCCCTCCGTCTGTGGGCGATGGGAGCTCAGCTATTAAGGGCGCAGCGGGGCGTGGTGGCTCGCGGAGGCTCAGCAGCGTCTCGTCGGAGCCCCTCGCTGACAGCCTGCCTCCGCCCGCCACCTGCTCGGAGCCCCAGGCCCACTCCTCCCTCCCGCCTGCAGCCTGCGCTCCGAGGCCGCCCTCCTGCTTCCTAGCTGCATCCAGGCCTGGCGTGTGCACCGGCCTGTCTTTATTTTTTACTTTTATTTGTTTTTTTTAATCCTCACCTGAGGATATGTTCCCATTGATTTTTAGGGAGCGTGGAGGGGCGGGGGGAGACAGAGAGAAACATCAAGGTCTTTTTCTTAAAAATATTTTTATTGATGTCAGAGAGGAAGGGAGAGGGAGAGAGAAACATCAGTGAGGAGAGAGAATCCTGGATTGGCTGCCTCCTGCACGCCTCCTACTGGGGAGGACCTGCAACCCGGGCATGTGCCCTGACTGGGAATTGAACCCTGACCTCCTGGTTCCTAGGTCGATGCTGAACCCTTGAGCCACGCGGCCGGGCTGCTCCCGTCCTTCCTCCGGCTAAGCCCCGTCCGTGGCAGCACTGGGAGGGCTGGGCCGGGAGCCTCCGTGTGGGGGGCAGGTCCTCTCTGAGGCTGTGGTGCTGCCCTTTGCACACCCCACTCTGGGGACTGAGCCCACAGCCCGGCATGTGCCCTGCCCAGGAACTCCTGGCTCATAGGTCAACGCTCAACCACCGAGCCACCCCGGCCAGGCTGGGCACACAGGGTCCTCACCAAGGACCCGGCACGCCAACATTGCCCCCACCCCAGCCCAGCGCCGACGCCCCATTGAACGGATGTCACCTTCTGACTCCTTGAGATACAGAGTTAGTCTCTGGCCCTGGCTGGCTGGGCTCAGTGATTAGAGCATCAGCCCTTGGACCAAAGGGTCTCGGGTTCGATTCCTGGTCCAGGGCACGTACCTCGGGTGCAGGTTCTCCAGCCTCAGTTGGGGCGCAAGCAAGAGGCAACCAATCGATGTGTCCCTCTCGCTGCGATGTTTCTCTCTCTCCCCCTCCCCCTCCCTTCCACTCTAAAAAAAATCGATGGGAAAAATATCCTCAGGTGAGGATTTAAAAAAATTTATTCTCTGGAAGATCTGATGCTCAAAACAAATTAGAAAAATAACGATGACCCTTTAGGGTGCAGACGTTTCTGGGGTGAGGGGTACCTGGGAAGAGGGGTGCAGGGAGCCGACTCCACGTCCTCGGGGTGGTGATGGCGGGGTCCTGGCCGGGGGCAGCCGTGTGCAGCAGGGACAGCGAGGGTTCGGAGGAAGACGGGCCGTCTGAACCGTTTCGGGGGGCGGCCACGTGAGAGGGGGCGGACGTTCCGTGTGGCCGCAGGGATCGGTGAGACAGATGGAAGGAAGTGACAGGAACAGATGTACACGCAGAACCGGGAAGATTGTCAGAGCTGCCCAACCGTGACCAGCCGGCATCCGACATGTGTCAGCCAGGCGTGTGCGCCAGGCACGGCTGAGCGCCGCGGGGGAACACGCGCCCCTCAGCTCACCTCTAACTGTTATTGCTATTTTTTTAAAATATCTGTTTTTATTGATTTCAGAGAGGAAGGGAGAGAGAAACATCAGTGATGAGGAAGAATCATCGAGCGGCTGCCTCCTGCACACCCCACACTGGGGATGGAGCCCGCAACCCGGGACTGTGCCCTGACCGGGAATCAAACCCTGAACTCCTGGTTCACAGGTCAACGCTCAGCCACTGAGCCACGCCGGCCGGGCTATTATTGTTGTTGTTGTTGTTGTTGTTGAGACAGAGGCACGGACACGGCCCCGTCCACGGTCACTGGGTGCAGAGAGGTCCCAGGATGCATGGCGGCCTTTCTAGGACTTGGCCTGTGACCCCGCAGGGCCCGGCCTCACTGAGAAGGGGTCCCTCGCTGAGACCCCCTCCCTGTGCATTTTATCCCAGGAGGCGCTTCAGAGCCGCAGCCAGAGCGCAGGGAGCCGCCCCGCCTGCGGGAATGAAGTCCACCCCACAGGCCTCTCCCCCGGCCCCAGGCCTGGGTCTGGGGGTTCTTGCTGCCAGTGTGTGCAACCCCAACAAATAGCACAGCCTCCTGGTAAACAGTAGGGGCCAAGTACATGTCTGTGGAGCAAGTGAGGGAGGGAGCTAACAATGCCCCTCCCAACGCGCCCGCGGACCTCCCTCCCCGTAGGCTGTGCGCTGGGCCAGCTGCCATGCCTCCGCCAGGCCGGCTCTCGGACGAGGAGAGAGAAGAGGGGCGCAGGAGGCCCGTGGGGGTGGGAGCAGCTCCGTCGCTCAGAAATGGGTCCCCACGCCCACCCAGCTCGTCTCTCAAACGATCCCTCAGAAAGGACCGTGGCCCCCTCCTCTCCGGGGCCCCGGGAAGCCGGCAGAGCCATCAGCCCCGGAGGGGTGTCCGGCTTCAGGGCCCAGAAGGAGCCGGGATGCAGCCATGGCAACGGGTGCGGGCCCCGGGCTGAGGGCCTGCAGCCCCCGAGCTCCCTGCCGCGCCCCCAGCTCTGGTTCCCTGAGTGATTTTTTTTCTCCACAAAATCATTAAAACCGTTTTCAATGACCGTTGACATTCTGTCTCTGCAGCGTCTTTTTTGTTTGTTTCTGTTTTAATAGTTACATTTATTTCACATGAAAGAAGCACTTAATAAATCTTCATTAATTTACTTTGAGGGGAAAAGCCACTCACGTTTAAATGTAAGTAAACCAAACGCAGGAATGTCCAAATGCCGCTCAGAAGCCACACGGTTTCCTGGGGCCTGGCTTCCGGCCCGCGGCCCCCCTTCCGCTGGGCTGTGGTGTGGATGCTGAGCTGTGTGAGTTCTTTCTATGCTTCGGATGTTACCCATTTCCAACGGCTGATTGCAAACCCCGCCTCCTCCGCAGGCTGCCTGCGTGGCTGGTGCCTGTCTCCACGGGGTGAGTGTTTAGTTGTCGCCCCGGCTGCCCCGGAACCTGGCGCTGCGCCCAGCACAGGCCTCGGCACAAACCCGCGCGGTGAACGGGTGCAGACAGCACCACACGGGCTGTGGGAGCTTCGCTTTGGGGGTGTGCGCCTGTGAATAGCAATGCGGAGATTCGAGCACGCAGACACACAGCACGCGTGTGCACGTGTGTGCGCGGCACGCTGTCCCACCCCTACACCTGACCGATGGCAGGATGGCAGCGGGGCTATTTCTGAACAGGGGTCTGCAGGCAACGCAGCACGGAATTCAGCCCTGGGCGGGCGCCCCGGGTGCTGTCCTCCGCTCCCGCTGGCTCTCTGCCCGTTCCAGCCGCTCTTCACAGTCCCCGGCCACGTCCGGGCATCCACGGGGGACCGTCCGTCCAGGTTCAGTCCCACCGTGTCCCTCCCAGAGCCTTGCAGCCCCACAGGTCTCTGCTGCCCGACACGGGGCTCCGGGCAAACGCGCCCTGCGCCCCTTGGGGCCTTTCCGTGTAGGCTCCCAGGAAGGGCATCTCAGGATGGCGCGCCTCCCGGCAACACCCAAGGCCCAGCAGCAACGAGAGGTGGTGGGCAGCCTGGCCGGCTGGCTCAGGGGTGAGCATCGACCTATGAACCAGGCGGTCAGAGTTCGATTCCCAGTCAGGGCACACGCCCGGGTTGTGGGCTCCATCCCCAGTGTGGGGCGTGCAGGAGGCAGCCGATCCGTGATTCTCTTATCGTTGATGTTTCTCTCTCCCTCCCCCTTCCTCTCTGAAATAAATGATCTATAATAATGAAAGTGTAATATGCTAATTAGACCAGACGGCCGAATGACCTTCCAGACGACCTTCCGGACGCAGCCGAGGCAGGGGCAGCCGCTGTGGCTGCGAGGGCCAAGCCCCTTGCATGGATTTTGTGCACCGGGCCTCTGGTGTATATACAATTACGAAGAAAGAGGTGGTGTGCTTGGGGAGGAAGAAACGCTTTTCCAGGGACGAACCAATAAAATCGTAGACAACCCGCCCGCCTGCGGAGGATGGCAGAGCCCGCCTCCTCCACGGCCCCTGGCGCGGCCCTCTCCTGGGCGGAGCCCCTTCCCCAATACCTGGCTCAGCTGGACACACAAGTCTGGCCCCCCTCCCCTCCCCCACCTGCACGCTCTCCCAACGCACAATAGAGGGAGCAGGACTCGCCCTCCCGCAATCTGGCCGCGTCCACTCCAAGTGCGAGGGGCCACGAGGACAGGGACACGATGGCGGAGGCCGCAGGGGAGACAGAGCCTCAGGCCTCAGCTTCCCACACTGGGTTCCCGCTGGCACCCCCAGATGCAAGGAGAGAGGTTCCCACCGCAGGAACCCTGGTGTCTGGCCTGACCGTCTATCCCGGGGGACAGTGACCTGGAACCGCCGCCGTCACCCGCAAAGCTGACGTTGGCCACGTGGACAGCCACCTCGCCCCAAAGGCCCGGGCGGGTCTCACCAGCGTGGGTCCAGGAGCGCCTGTGGTCGGCGCACGGAGGCATGGGCACCGGATGCCCGCTCAGAGTTGGGCCAGAGGGAGGGAGGCCGCGTGTCGCCTGCAGGCAGAACAGAGAGGAGCAGAGGGGACCTGGCTGGTGTCGCCCTGGTCTGCACCTCGGACCAAGGAAACAGGACGTGTGATGAGCGCCGTCCGCCAGCAGCACTCCGTGTCAGGCCTGAAGCGATGGGGGACGCGGAGGCCTGTGCGCTGTGAGGCTGCCGAGCACCCTCGGCCTCCCCTTCCCGGCCCCGAGCCCCGCACACGCCACCCGCCGGGTCACGGAGCGTCACGGACGCTGCTCCGAGCCTCAGCTCTGGTCCTCAGCCTCACAATGAAAGTCCCAGAAGGAATGAACCTGCGGACCGGCCGGGAGAGGAGCAGCTGCGTGGCCCTGTGAGTCCTGTTCACACATCGAGGGTGCGAGGCCGCCTGCCGCTGGGAGCCCCGTGCGGGGCCACCGAGCCCGCAGAGCATCAGCCCACACCGCCCGCAGGTCACAGCTGGGCTCCTCGGCGACTGGTTGTCACACATCACCCGGCTCCAGACATCACCGTCGAGGGGGCTGTGTACGTGCAGGTGTGTGCATGTGCATGCATGTCTGTGTGCATGTGTGTGCATGTGCACGCATGCCAGTGTGCACATGCACGTGCATGTGCCTGTGTGCATTCTGTGTTCATACATGTAAAGGTGCATTGTGTACATGTGTGCATGCACACACATTTGCAACTTGTTTCCAGACACGTCACTTCTCGCTCCTCTCCCAGGGGTGCTGAGGCTGTGATGTGCGGGACCCTCCAGGCTGAACATGTGGAGACAGGAGGCAAGAACAAGTGAGCGCGCTGACACGCGGGCTCATACACTGACAGCTTGGAACCCGCAGCATCTTCCCGCTGAGCCGGCGCACAGGCCCGTTCCGCTCACGGAGCAGACGCCGCAGCCGAGGCAGCTCCGTGCGTGCGGGCGGGAGGGAGCCCGGCTCCGGACCTGGGCGTCCGGGACCTGCCGGGCCTGGAGCCGGCGATTGCGTGGCTGACAGCGGGTCCCGCCTGCCGGGGACCCAGCGCTGAAGGGGGGCACAGACCGCGTGCGGCGGGGTCCCTCCATGGCCTCCAGAACAGGGGCTTCCCCTGCTGTGCCGGGTGCGAGGAGCACCACCTCCTCATGCTCTGTGCCGTCCCTCTTGGCCGCGATGCGGGGCGGTCAGCGCACTGCCCGGGCCGGGCGGCCGAGTCCCCGCGTGTGCGGTCCGTTGGCATCCTGCTCCCTCATCACATCGCCCCCGCCAACGCCGCAAACTCTCCGGAAGCTTCCAAGAACGTCTCCGGAGGAGAGGACAGGGACTGCTCTGAAAGGGCCGAGGTGGGACAGCGCCGGCCGCAAACCCGGCGTGTGCGGGTTCCCGCGCCCACCGCGGTGTAGAGTGCAGCGCCTGTGCGTGGGCCTGACCCGCGTCCTCGCCAAGGCAGCGCACGCAGAAAGATCGGGGTCTCACGAAGAAAGTGAGGGTGTCAGCGAGCCTGCGTCCCGGAGCAGAGGCCAGAGCTGGGGGGCAGGGGGCCGAGGCTGAGACCTGCCCACGCACAGAGGGGGCATATCCACGGGGGGCGAGGGGGGCTCCTCACCTGGGGGCCCTCTGACGGCATCGAGCCCAACCTGCTGGCATGTAGCTGATTTAATTAATTGATTGATTAATTAATTTGGTTAATCTTCACCTGAGAATATCTTCCCATTGATTTTTAGGGAGAGTGCAGGGGCGGGGAGGGGGGGAGAGAGAAATATCAATGTGAGAGACACATGGATTGGTTGACTCCCGCACACTCCCTGATCAGGGCCCGGGATCAAGGCTGCAGCCGAGGTACCTGCCTTTGACCGGAATCGAACCCGTGACCCTTCAGTCTGCCGGCTGACCTCTATCCACTGAGCCGAACCAGCTGGGCGTGACGTATTTTAAAATCGTATTTTAAACGTAAAACGGGCTTGTGAGACAGAGGGGCGTTTTCCCCACTCCGTGTGGCCACGTGGATAGCGGCACAGTCTCAAAAGGCTTCTGTGTCCCAGGACCTGGGGGCCTGAGGGGAGGGGGGGCCTGAGGGGAGAGGGGCCTGAGGGGGGAGGGGAGCCTGGGGGGAGGGGGGCCTGAGGGGGGGGAAAGGGCTTGGGGGAGGGGGGGCCCTGGGGGGAGGGGGGTCCTGAGAGGAGGGGGGGCTGGAGGGAGGGGGGCCTGAAGGGAGGGGGACCTGGGGGGAGGGGGTCCTGGAGGGAGGGGGTCCTGGAGGGAGGGGGTCCTGGGGGGAGGGGGTACCTGGGGGGAGGGGGGCCTGGAGGGAGGGGGGCCTGAGGGGAGGGGGGCTGGGGGGGCTGAGGGGAGGGGGTCCTGGGAACAGCCCCAGGTGAGGATCCAGGACAAAGTGGGCAAGGACGCCCCCGCCCCGCGGAGACACGAGGCACTTTGCCCTGGACACTGGGGATGAGTGGGGGCTGCATGCCGAGGGCACCCCCCCCTCGAACCTGGGCTCAGGCGGGTTGCTCCCAGGGCATCACCTCGGGCCCCACCCCTCGAGGACCCCGTGCACGGCTGGCGCGGGAGCTCAAAGCATCCGGTCTGTTTGCCGTGAGACCTAAGACCCCATACAACACGCCCAGCGAACGGCATCGGGAAACAGAGGCCTGTGCGGCCACGGTGAGAAGGACAGGCGTGTGTTCGACGTGTAAGAAATGGATTTTGAATGCAGACATGAAAACCTAAGAGGCGATCAGAAAGATCAGGCGTGTTTTAAAAGCCAATGAGCCCTGGCCCGTGTGCTCGGTGGGTTGGGTGTTGTCCGTGCACCAAAGGTTGCTGGTTCGATTCCCCGTCAGGGCACACGCCCAGGGTGCAGGCTGGGTCAACGTTTCTCTCTCTCCCCCTTCCTCACACTCTAAGAAATTAATAAGAACTCTTTAAAAACATTATTCTTCTAGGAAAAAAAAAAAGCAAATGAAACTTAAAAAATTGAATGTAATTCTTGGTGGGTTGGTTCAAGTTTTGAAATCCCTGAAAAAAAGACTCAGCACAGAGACACAGAGACCCAGGTGTGGGGAACGTGGGAGAAAGGTTAAGAGAAATAAAGGATGGGGGTGGGGGTGTGTGAAAGAGTTTCTACCTCTAAGTGTGAATTCCAGGGGAAAAAAGAAAGGAAATAAAGTAAGAAGGGAGGGAGAAAGGAAGAGGAAAAAGTGGAGAAACACGCTATTAAACATTAATGGCAAAAAAAAAGAACGCTTTTCAGAATTAATTAAAAGCATGAATCATCCTGGACTGAGAGCCCAATAAATCCCAATCCCGATAAATATAAATAATTTACCACCGAGAGACGGTGGAGGACCGTGACATTTGAAGCAAGAGAGAGAGAGAGACGGCTGTAAATGCGTCCAGATTCTCTCTGAGGCGGTGGCTGAGCACGGCGCGGGTACCAGCAGCAGCCACAGGAACCATGGGAACCAGATGGGCGGGCTCCGTCCTCAGCGAGCCACCGGCCCGTTCACCTGCCACCGGTTTCGCACCAGGTGGAGACCTTCCGGGTGACTGCGTCCCAGAGAGCGCCTCCCGGCTGCGGAAATCCCCGACGTGTGTCTGGGAGGAGGAGAAGCTGCCACAGGACCGTCCGCAGCGCCTGGCGAGGCCGGGAGAACGAAGCCCAGGGCTGGGCAGCGCAATGAGGAGCGTGGGGCATCTGGGCCACGCCAACTACATGCTGTTAGGGAATCTTCAAAATAGATTTTTTAAAAATAGGTTTTTATTGATTTTAGAGAGAAAGGAAGGGAGAGAGAGAAATATCAATGAGAGAGAAACAACAACATCGGTCAGCTGCCTCCTGCACGCCCCCTACTGGGGTTTGAGTCTGCAACCCGCACATGTGCCCTGACCGGGAATCGAACCCTGACCTCCTGCTGCACGGGCCCACACAAACTGCTGAGCCGTCCGGCCGGGCTCAGGACCGACGTGAAAGCTGTCCAGTGGACGGAGGCACAGCTGTCCAGGGAGAGGAGCACTCTGAGCCAGAGTGGTGGGCCCTGCCTTGTGCCGGGCCGGATTTCAAAGATGGAAAAGGGCCCCACCTGCTCCCTGGAGCCCAGCGCGCTGGCAGTGACCAGCCAGTGACGAGCCGGTGACGAGCCGGTGACTGGAATACCGGTGGCTCTCCCGTGGGCTGGGCGTGCCGCCTCGGCCGTACGTGGGTCAGCCCCTCCTTCCCACAGCCACCTGCCACCCTAACACCGTGCACGCCTTCATGGTCATGAGGGCACCCAGGTGCACCCCTCACACAGGCCTCCATCACCAGCCTTCCCCCTGCCCAGTCCTGCATGGCCTCTTCCCAGAGCCTGTCTCCCTCCCTCCCACGCCCCCTCCCTCCCACACCCCCTCACTTCCTCTCACCCCCACTTCCCCTCACCCCCTCTTCCCCTCCCTGCCTCCCTGCCTCTATGGATGAGTGTGTGTCCCCCACCCACAGGCTGCAGCCTGACCCCCACAGGGCTGTGATCGGAGACAGGATCTTCTGAAAAGCGACTCCCGGTAAACCAGCCTTGAAGGCCAGTGCAGATGCCAGCGGGTCCGGGCCTCCCCGTGAGAGCAGAGCCCGGGAGCCCTCTGTCCCCGGGCGCGGGCGGGGGCACAGGCGGGGGCGCGGCGGAAGGGCCAGCCAGGCACCTGGACGGAAACCAGCCATGTGGTGCCCCGACCCGGCCCCTCGGGCGCTCAGGGCAGCCAGTGCCTGTGGTTTCGGCGGCGTCCAGGCGTGTGTCCCACCTCAGCGCCCCCTCCGGTGCCCAGCCTCCCGCGCCCGGCCCTGTGCCCGGCCTCTCCACTCTGGTGGCTCCCGCGGCGCTGGCCCGGCACTGGCCGGTAACTGGTGTGTCCCCCAGGCCCCGCAGCGGCTTGAGGGCTCGACTGTGTTATTGATGTGTCCTCCACACGAAGCAGAAACCCAGCGCAGCTGGCGGCTCGGAAACATTCACCGCGTGAAACACAGGCCCCGGGGCAGCGTCTGGCTCCAGGCGCGGGGCAGCAGCGGGGTGCGGGGTGCAGGGTGCGGGGTGCGGGGTGCGGGGTGCAGGGTGCGGGGGCCTGCGGACAGCGGAGACGGGCTGTTCCTGACTTTAAAGCCCCCCCCACCCCCCATTGAAAGTGCTCTCCCTCTGACCGGCAGTCCCCGTGCCTCTGCCATCAGGGTGATATTCATCGAATACTCACCTTCAAAGACGATGAACACCCATAGCTCAGCCTCCGCCTCCCGCCTCACGCAGGGAGGCAGTGTGTTTCCGACCAGCCACCCAGGGCCTGGGGCTGGAGAGAGGGGGGCCCTCTCGGATGCACCTGCAGCAGAAGCTGGAGAGAAGGCGGCCTCCTGGGCTGGCTCACCTGCAGCACCCTGCGCCCTGCGCCCGGCGGGGGGCCCGGAGGAAGGCGGTCCCTGGGCCGCCCTGAGCCCGCGTGTGTCAGACAGGAAGGCCGCCCCCTTCAGCCTAGGAAGGGTCCCTAACCTGCCCTTGGAGGGCGTCCTGCCCCAAACCCAGGAAAAGCCGCCCACATCCCAGCAAGGACCCGCCTTCGGTTCCGAGGCTGTAAGTGGGCGTGTCCATGGGATGGGCAGGCGGACCTCCCTGTTCTAGAAGGTACCCTTCTGGCTCCTCCCCGTCAGCCTGTCCTGTAAAGACCATTACACCCAGCCCGGGGGCGTGGCTCAGGGGCTGAGCATCGACCTAGGACCAGGAGGTCAGGGTTCATTCCCAGGTTGTGGGCGCCATCCCCAGTGGGGGGCGTGCAGGCAGCAGCCGATGGATGGTTCTCTCTCCCTCTCCCTTCCTCCCTGACATCAATACAAACAGGCACTTTAAAAAGCTCATTAAGCCCGTGTCCCCGAGTGACTTCTCCTCCTGCAGCAACATAGCTCCCACCTTTGCCGGGAGCAGACAAACGCACATCCGAAGATTAAAAAACAGTTAAGCTATAAAAACCTCTGTGGAAGAACGTTCCTTATTAGGAGAAGAGCGGAGAAAAGCCCGCGTCTCCGGGGACGCCACCGAGGCCCAGCTTCCCTATGAGCTTCATGTTCAAAGTCGGGCTGCTCGCTTCTGGCTAACGAGGCCCCGCCCCCGCCCGCAGGTGGCTGCGAGGCCCTGAGCACGAAGCGCCTGTTCCCTGGTTAGAGCCCGCCGCCTGCCCCTCCACCTGGGGCACCTCGGGCAGCAGGGCCGCCGCCGTCATCATCCCAGGGGACCGGGCCCAGGGGGGGCCGAGAGGCAGGAGGGCGGCCCCCGCGCCACCTGTGCCACCTCTTCCCCAGCCCAGGCAGTGCGGGTGCGGCCACGCACAGGGGCTCCCTTCTCCATCTCCCCAGATGGGTTTCCCTTCGCGCAAAAGTCAGGAAGCCTCAGCAGGCGGGCGGGGGACCTTGCCAACATGCATGCGCCGGCCGAGGGCTTTCAAATCAGGACACGTGCTCTCTGGTCCAGTGACACCTGTCCGTGCACAGCCGGGCCTGAGCCGGGGTCTGCACCGCCCACAATCAGGCTGTAGTGTGCGTGCGTGTGAGAACGCATGTGCGTGCATTCTGCGGCTGCGGGCCCGGGGAAGCGCTTGCCTGGGGACCCGGCGCCTGTTCACCGCCCCGCAGCTCCCCTGGCCTCGGTGCGTCAGGAAGCCACACGCGCTGCGGACACGTTAGGAAACGCGTTTGAGGGGAGGTCCGGGTGCGATGCCGAGGGGCAGAGTCCCGCCAATCCTCAGTGACTTCCGGTGAAACCACATCCTGACCCCCTGACCCCTGACCCAGCGAGGTCGCCCAGGCCTGCGGCCGGCTCTCGGGAGCACGTTCCATGGCAGTGACGTGATTTCTGGATGGCGAGAGGTGTGTCCTGCGCTGGCGTTTGGGGAATTACACTTCCCCTTCTTGCTTTTCTTCCTTCACAGGCAGAAGTGCTTCACATCTAACATTTACAGAGTGTGTCTGCCGTGAACACCATGTGCCGAGATTGGCGGCCCTGGGCGGCAGGCCTGGGAAACGTCTAGGTCGCTCTCCTCCGAGGCTTTCACGGTGTGAGTGAAACTGGTCAGAAGGCCTAAAAGCCAAGAGATGTTCCTCTCTGATCAGAGGACCTGCTCTCTCAGCCAGCGTTCTCAAAGGTCATTTTAAAATGCAGTGACTTTGGCCCTGGCCGTTCGGCTCAGTTGTTTGAGCATCGTCTGTGCACTGAAGGGTCATCGTTTCTATTCCTGGTCAGGCCACATGCCCAGGTTGTGGGCTCGATCCCCATAGGGGGCGTGCAGGAGGAGGCCGATAGAGGTTTCACTCTCGGAATGATGTTTCTCTCTCTCTCTCTCTCTCTCTCTCTCTCTCCCTCTTGCCCTTCCGCTCTCTCTGAAATCAATTAAAAAATGTTTCAAAACAATTCAGTGGATTTGATTGCGGCACGTTTCAGGGCTGTTTGTCTCTTGCAATCTCTCCTGGAACTTGAGGTGCCCTTTCCACATGTGGATTAAAGACGCCTTCCATGTCTACAACAGCACTCGGAATTATTTCTGTGGCTGTCCCGAGGACGCTGTCCCGAGGACACTGACCCGAGGACACTGTTCCGAGGACACTGACCTGAGGATGCTGTCCCGAGGACGCTGTCCCGAGGACGCTGACCTGAGGACACTGTTCTGAGGACGCTGTCCCGAGGACGCTGACCTGAGGACGCTGTTCTGAGGACGCTGTCCCGAGGATGCTGTCCCGAGGACGCTGTCCCGCGGACGCTGTTCTGAGGACGCTGTTCTGAGGACGCTGTCCCGAGGACACTGACCTGAGAACGCTGTCCCGCGGACGCTGTTCTGAGGACGCTGTCCCGAGGACACTGACCCGAGAACGCTGTCCCGAGGACGCTGTTCTGAGGACGCTGTCCCGAGAACACTGTCCTGAGAACGCTGTCCCGAGGACACTGTCTCAGGCAGCACCGCTTCTCCGTGTGTTGGAGCTCGGGTCCTGCCTCTTATGGGGAGACTGATGTTCGCTGTCCCTGAGCTGGTTCCCTCACACGTTGCCTCCTCTCCTGCTTGCTCATTTGTTTGACCGATGTTTATTGGATTTTGTCTGTGCAGGTTCTGCTCTCCACCACCCTGACACCATCCCTTTTTTATGGCGATTAATTCTAATGAGGGAGGCAGGCAATCGGCAATGAATACGTGATATCACCTTGGGCCGACTGATTCCTCCAGACAGGTGACACAGGGCCGAGGCACACGGAGCCGTGGGGAGGGAACCGCCGGGACGGGTGTCAGGTCGCTTCTCTGAGATGTAACCGGGGAACCTGGGGAACTGAGAGGAGCTGCCCGGCTCGGAGGAGGCAGTGCCAGGCCTGGGCAGGGGCACCGGCACATGGATGTCCAGCCAGGGCAGCGAGGCTGAAGTGGCTCAGGGAGCCAGGCGTGGAGTGTGAGGGATGGGGTGTGGGGAATGGGGTGTGGGGGACGGGGTGTGGGGGGATGGGGTGATGGGGTGAGGGGATGTGGGGTGAAGGTGTAAGGGTGACTGGGGGTGAGGGGAGGGTGGGGTGACAAGGGGGGACTTCAGTGAAGGAACAGCGGGCATTAGGGTGTGTATTCTAAGCAAAGCCACAATGCAGATATTCCATTTTAAGGATTCAAAACTCATTTTAAAAAATCGAAACTAAATCATATATTTAAATACCAAAGTGATCAAGCATATTTAAAAACATCAACTGTAATATAAAAATTTTAAAGTATGAAGGTTGGTGCACATTGCTGTTCTATAAATTGTAGGGTGGAAATCAATACCATTCAAGGATTTGAAGTAAACACCACGTAGGATAAAATCAGTCACAAAATTAAAATGTAATTATTCCTTTAAAATGCAATCGTAGAAAAACAGCACCTGTGAGTGGTTTTGCAGTTGAGTCTTGAGTTATTATTATTATTATTATTATTTTATTATTATTTTTTTTTATACAGATCTTTCCACGGGCTGCAAACTCAGAGCAGCCGGAGGAGGTGGTCACGGTGACCTGGCTGCTGGGCTTGTGGGGAGGGGGTCTTACCTCCAGGGGGCCCCGCCCCGTGGGACAACATTAAGGTTATTGGGAGGAGCGACCGTTTGCAAAGACTGGTCTTTTTTTTTTTTTTTTTATATATATTTTTATTGATTTCAGAGTGGGAGAGAGAGGCATCAATGATGGAGAGACTCATGGATCAGCTGCCTCCTGCACGCCCCACACTGGGGATCGAGTCCGCAACCTGGGCATGTGCCCTGACGGGGAATCCAACCGTGACCTCCTAGTTCGATTCCTGACGCTCAGCCCCTGAGCCACGCCAGCTGGGCGTGGTCTGTCTTGTGATGGCTTCATAGTCCCTTCGTCGTCATCTTCCGAGCTGTGGCGGGCGGATGGCCTGCCCACAGTCCCCACATCCATCTCAAGCCGCGTGTTTCTGTCCGTGACCTGGGGGAGCCTGTGAACTTTGCCCAGTCTTTGCGCAAACAGCGGCTCAGCGGCGTTGTGCAGACTCGCCGGGCTCTGCACTGGCTCACCAGCTCAGGCGGCTCTGACCCACCTGCCTGCTACCAGGGACGACTGAATCCACGGTCACAACCTCGAGACGTCAGTTGTGCCACTGACGTGGCATTTCCACTTTTGTGAAGACAGGATCATGGGCCTCCCGGCCGCCCAGGATAGACCCCTGCCTTTTGATCCTGGAAACCAGTTCACTGGGCCAATGGCCAGTGTGGGAAGGAGTGGCATTTAGGCTGGGTCTTAGGACTTCGTTCTAAATTCCAGGAACCCATCCAGCAGACATGGCTCCGTGGTTGAGCATCAACCTAGGACCCAGGAGGTCACGGTTCGATGCCCAGTCAGGGCACAGGCCCGGGTTGCGGGCTCGATCCCCCGTGTGGGGCATGCAGGAGGCAGCTGATTCATGATTCTCTCTCATCCTTGATGTTTCTCTCTCTCTCCCTCTCCCTTCCTCTCTGACATCAATAAAAATATATTATTTAAAATGTGATGATCGGGGAGGTCAAAGGCAACTGACAGGAGAGACAGGGGAGGTGACCCGTGGAGGACACGAGACAGCACACGGCTCTTCAGACGAGGACGTCCATGTGAGGTCCAGGTTCTGTGTGGCCATGGAGGTCTGTCCTTGGTGAGTTCGGTTGTCAGCGAATAACTGGAGGCAGATTCCCGTGAATTCCTTCATCCACCCTGTCCCCCGCCCCTGGCTCGGGCTCTGTGCGTCTTCGGGGCACATTTAATTCTTCAGTGGCAGTTTACAGCTCCTTCCTGCAGCAGGGAGCGGCGGGGAGTGGTGGGGAGCAGTGGGGAGCGGCAGGGAGTGGCAGGGAGCAGCGGGGAGCGGTGGGGAGCGGTGGGGAGCGGCAGGGAGCAGCGGGGAGTGGGGGGTCGGGAGCGGCGGGGAGCGGCGGGGAGTGGGGGGTCAGCCACGGGGGGAGGCTGGCCCTTCTCACGTCTTTCCTGGGCATGTGCACAGGCCTCCATACCCTGTTTGGACATTTCTTTCCTCGAATTGTCTGTGAGACATTTACCCCATCCCCAGTGTTTCTGCTTCAGGCAGCTGCAATGTGTAACAGTCGCTGCTGATTGATTTTGAAGGACGCTCTGGGATGCAGCTCGTTAGCACAGAGTTCTGAGTCAGGTCAAGTGAAGCCCAGGCCTTTGGCCCTGGCCAGTGTCACTCAGTGGGTGGAGCATCCATTATCCCATGCACCACAAGGTCGCCAGTTCAATTCCTGGTCAGGGCACATGCCCAGGTTGCTAACCGTAGTCTAGGAGTGTACAGGAGGCAGCTGATCAATGTTTCTCTCTCTCTCTTTCTTCCTCTCCCTCCCTCTCTCTCTAACATATATCCTATATAATAAAAGAGTAATATGCTAAGTGTCCGGTCGATCTGCTGGCCGTTCAACCAATCAAAGTGTAATGTGCTAATGATATGCTAAGGCCACTCAACCGCTCACTATGACGTGCACTGACCACAAGGGGGAAGACGTTCCAACAAGTAGGTTACCTTGCTGCTGCTGGGGTCTGGCCGATCGGGACTGAGCAAGATGGGCCGGACATGCCCTGGAGCCCTCTCGTGGTCTCCCTAGCTGGCCAACCTCCTGCGTCCCTCCTGGGTTGGCCAGCCTCGATCGGCCCTGATCGGCACTTGATGAGATGGCCCTGATTGGCCCTGATGGGGACTAGGTGCAATGGAGCCAAATACACCTTGGCACCCTTCTGCAGTCCCTCCCTGGTCCCAATCGTGCACCAGTGGGGTCCCTCGGCCTGACCTGAGCCCTCTCGCAATGCAGGACCCCTCAGGTGACGTCAGAGAGCCAGTTTTGGCCTGATCCCACAGGCCAGGCTGAGGGACCCCAGTGGTGCATGAATTCATGCACCAGGCCTCTAGTATACATAGAAGCCTGGTGCACAAATTCGTGCACTCGGCGGGAGGTACCTCTGCCTGGACCTGTGCCCTCTTGCAGTCCGGGACCCTTCAGGTGATGTCCACCTGCCGGCTTAGGCCTGATCCCCCAGGGGATCGGGCTGAAGCTGGCAGTCAGACATCCCTCTGGCAGCCTGGGAGCCCTTGGGGGATGTCCACCTGCCAGCTTAAGCCTGCTTCCTGGGGTATCCAGCCTAAGCTGGCAGTCAGACATCCCTCTGGCAGCCTGGGAGCCCTCGGCCATGGGGAGCAGGCTTAAGTCACAGTCTGACATCCTTAGTGCTGCCGAGGAGGTGGGAGAGGCTCCAGCCACCACCGCTGCACTCACAGCCGTCAGCCTGGCTTGTGGCTGAGTGGAGCTCACCCTGTGGGAGCACACTGACAACCAGGGGCAGCTCCTGCATTGAGCGTCTGCCCCCTGGTGGTCAGTGCGCATCACAGCGACGGGTCGTTCCACCATTAGGGCCAATTTGCATATTACCGCTTTATTATATAGGATGTGCACACACACCAGCCTTTTGAGGGGTGCTTCCTGTTAACTGTCACTTGGGCTGAAGGGGGACTGGTCTCGGGCACTGGAGCTTCTGGGGTTGCTCACCCAGCGTCTGTCCTCCAGTAGATGCTGGGCTCCCTTACCTCAGCTCGGAGGCCTCCTCCTCGCCATGTGCTGTTTCACGGGACACGTCAGTCTGACGGCACCCGGGGCCCAGCCATTTGGACAGACATTACAGTGGGCGCGTCTGGGAGGCGGGTGCTTCTGGGGAGATTGCATTCGAGCTGGTGGACAGGTAAAGCGGCTGTGGGTGGGCCTCGTCGAGGGAACTGAAGGTGAGCAGAGAGAAAAGGCACACGTGTAGCAGGGAGCACCCTGCCTCCCAGCTGAGCCAGGAAATGGCCTTTTCCTGCCTTTGGACCCGAACCAAAACATGGGCGCCCCTCGGGCCTCAGAGCGCACGTCCACAGGCGCTGTCCCGAGGCTTCCGCTGCGGACGGCAGATCCGGAACCTCTCGGCCTCCGTAGTCACGCGAGCCCATTCCTTCTACTAAATAGATCTCTACATACTTATTCTATTTATTTATTCTTAAACATAGTTCTATTGACTTCAGAGAGGAAGGAAGAGTGAGAGAGATAGAAACTTCAGTGATGAGAGAGAAAATCATTCATGGATCAGCTGCCTCCTGCACGCCCCCCCACTGGGGATGGAACCCGCAACCCGGGCCTGTGCCCTGACCGGGAACCGAACCGTGACCTGGTTCATAGGTCGACGCTCAGCCACGGAGCCAGGCCGACCGGGCTCGACATAGTTTCTAGAGAGAAGCCAATCACAGGACATGTGGGCGTGCGTCTCTGGGTCCTGCTTCTCCGGGAGCCCGGGGCGAGGACAGCATGACTGCAGGGCTGCTGGATTAAGGCGTCGGCTGCCCTGGGGAGAGGGAGGCGGGAATGGCGCCCATCGGAGGCCTCGGAGCTCCCGCTTCCCCTGGAGACGCTGAGACGCCTCTCGCACAGCCGTGAGGCGTTGACCTTGCAGAGCTGGGGAAAGGCTGCTCTAGCCAATCCTCCCCGTGTCCTCGCCGCCTCTCGGAGAAGTGGATTTTGCAGGCGCCGACCCCATCATTCCAGAAGTGCCTCTTTGTACGTGCGGTCTCTGATCCTGGCTTTTCCATTATTTCCCTGGGCCTGCTGCGGGAGAGTAAATATCGCCTCGGGCGGATTCACGCAGCGGAGTCCAGGGTCTCTGAGAGCAGACAGGCTGGGGGGCCTGGGTTGGTGGAGTCAGACGGGGAGCGTGTGGGAAAGGCGGGTGGGAGGCGGGCGGCGGGGGACACGTGGGGCCGGCGGTTTCCACGCTGCCGGGAGGATCCTCCTCGGTTGGAAGGGAAGCGGTGGACACGTGTGTCCCGAACAAGCCTCACGTGTGTCCCGAACAAGCCTCACATGTGTCCCGAACAAGCCTGCAGCCACACGGCCACTTGAGGGGCTGTGACCTGGCGCGGCCGGGCCCGTGGGACCTGTGTGTGGTGAGGTCAGATCTGGAGCCGTGCTGAGGGGGGAGGTGGCTCCATGGGGCACTTGCCTGCACCCCCCACGGAAGGCCGGCCGCCGCAGGGTCCTAGTGCTGGACGAGCCTCCATGATAACGAGGGGGAGCCAGACGCCACCCACACCAGCCCGACAGGCCTGGGCACCGCCAGGAGGCGCTGGACAGGACATCGGCGCTCAGGGAACAGGGCCCTCGACTTCAGGCCAGTGGTGTGGGGGGCCTAGAGCTGGGCTGTGTGACTGGGAGAGCCGCCGAGGGACATGCTGGGCTGGCGCCAGGCACGCGGCTGGCACGGCAATTGCCCCTGGAAGGGCTTGCTGAGCCCATTGGGGGGTCTCAGCCATGGGCACAGGGCAGGGGAGGGTGCCTCACGGGGAACCTCCCACAGGACAGGGCTGCTCAGCTCCCAGCTCCACCCACAGGGACATCAGCAGCATCCCTTCCCCCTCCCCCCCCCCCCCCCCGCCCATGCCTGTGCTGCTCTGTCCCCTGTCCCTGGCACAGACATTAAGAACTATGGAACGAGTCCTCGAATCGGCAGAAGACCATCCGGAGCTTAAGGGGCCCTTTGCCCTGAGGGGCCACGCCTCCAGCCTCCAGCAGGACTCCAGCCGCCCTGCCCCACGCTCACCCCTCTGCTCGGCCACAGGCTCCCTCCCTGTGAGTCTCAGTCCCTTTTTCACAATAAGGCTTTAGTCTGCGCGTTTCCTTCTGTGTCTGTCTCTTTCCCCAATTACCTGTGATGTCCACGAGTGGCCTGCACCTCGTCCCCGCCCAGCGTGGGCTGGGGACGGATCAATGCTCCTGAACACGTTAACGAGCCAGGCCCGCGGCTGTGCGTTCTGTCCACCTCCAGGCCCCGGGCCTCCGGGAGCGGCCAGCCTGCCGTCCGCTGGGGCCGGAGGGAACATGCTTTCATCTTTGCAGGCCGCGCAGTCCCTGCCCGCTGTCGCCTCAGCGGTCGCTGTGTGAACACCACGTGGGTAAGTCACGGAGGCTGAGCTCACGGCCCCCGGGCTTCCCTCCTGCGCACAGAAGCTGGAGGTTCCTATCAGGGTGGGGGTCCTGGGTGGGGATCCCGGGTGGGGGTCTGGGTAAGGGTCTGCGCCATAAAATGTTAGCTTTGTAATTTCCCAACCGTTTAAAGACGCAAGACGTTTTTTCACTCAGGTTTCTAGAAAAACAGGCCACCTCTGGCCACACAAGCCATAGTCGATGGGTTCCGCCCTACACGGTCCACATGGAGAGGCTGAGCCGTGGTCAAGGCCGCAGACATTGTGGGGTGACAGCCACAGTCCCAGCTGGGGCGGGGTGCAGGAGGAACTAATCGGGGAAGCCCCACCCAGAGGCAGTGCCCCGCACCTGGCACCCAGCCCAGAGCCAGGGGCTGCCTGAGCCACGGGAGTCCCTCGGCTCCTGCTGACACGCCCGGTGGCTCCTGGGAGGGCGGCGCTGAGCTGAGACCTGAAGATCCCATGCGGGTGAAGGAGCGGGCGGAGGGGGTGCGGGACGGGGGGGAGAGGGGGAAGGGAGGGAGGGGGAGGGGGAGGGGGGAGGGGAGAGGGGGAGGGGAGAGGGGTGAGGGGTGAGGGGTGAGGGGTGAAGGGTGAAGGGTGAGGGGTGAGGACGGTGCGGGCCACAGTGGTGCTCACCAGGGCGTCACAGGACGGCTCACTCACCAGGACCGGATGGGCTAAGGCGCTGCGAGGCCCCACTGCACGGCGTGGGGGGAGCTGTCGGGAAGGAGCTGAGAGCATGGATTCAGGATCCGTGTCAGACGGGGCGCCCCCCTGCCCTGTCCACGCTGCTCTCCCGCGTGGATGGATGAAGTGTCGCCAGCCGCTCGTCAGATCTGTGGGTGGGAGCGCGGAGGACGCGGGCGCTGGGAGGGACCAGGTGCAGGGCCTCCTGACCAGCGGGAGCAGCGGGCTGCGGTGAGGAGGGAATTCTCAAGGTGAGGTGTCCTGCTCGCCGGTTTCAAACCCACACAGAGTTTGAGAGGACGTGGGAGGGACCTGGCCAGGGAGCCCGTGCGGTGTGGGCCTCCCGCCTGCCTGCCAGCTCTGCTGCTCCTTACTCAGGCCCAGGCCGCCCCCACCCAGGACCCTTACCCAGACCCCCACCCGGGATCCCCACCCAGGACCCTTACCCAGACCCCCACTGGGATCCCCACCCAGGACCCCACCCTGGGCCTCCACTCGGGACCCCCCCCACTCGGGACTCCCACCCAGGACCCCCCACCCTGGACCTCCACTTGGGACCCCCCCAGCCAGGCCCCCCCAGCCAGGCCCCTTCCTAAGAACAGGCCCCTCCCAAGAGAGAGCAGGTGGGTCCACTGTGCACAGTCACGGCCATGCCTGGTCACCTTCCTATCCGAGGACACTGGCTGCAGGCAGGTCCAGGGCAGAGGGCCCAGGGCCGAGGGGGACAGGCAGATGGGGCCGACCTCTCCTGACCCCTGTGCCTCCCGGGAAGAAAGACACGCTCCCAGGGTGGCGGGGACAGCAGCGGGAGGAGGAGGGCACTGGCCAGCCCCAGTGGAGGCCAATGGCGGTGACCTCCGATGGCCAGCATCTCCACGCCCCTGCCTGCCACTCAGGAGGAGACAGAGGGACGGGGCATGAGGGTCGCCCTCCGCGGCTGGAGTGGGGGTGGAGGAGGTGGCCCCACAGAGGAGCTGCCCTGGGCCTTGGTGTGTCCCTGGGCCCCTGGGGTCCCAGCCGCTGCTCAGGGTCAGCGGACCAGGTCCGGCCAAGGCCTCCCCTGTGGCTGCACTGGGCAGGCTCTGACCTCGCGGCCTGGGCTGGGGCTGGCTGACCCACAGGTGCCGCGGAGCTGTGCCGTGGGAGCAGGAGGAGGCGCGGCCAGTGTGCGCCCGGCCACCGCGGGACCAGCACCGAGGGGACGCAGGCGCCGCCACGCCTCAGCCGTGGCTTCCGGGGCGAGGAGGCTGCTCCTGGGCTTTAATTTTTCTCTGGAAACGCCATCCCGGAGGGCTCCCCCTGCTCCCCGAGGCAGCCGCACTGTTGCCCTCAGCGCTCACAGCAGGGCCTCGCAGGAGGCGGCCCGGCCTTGGGTTCAAGGCCCCAAGGTGCCCTGTCTCGGGGGAGCCACACGGGGGCAGAGCTGAGCTGCACTCGGGCCCAACGGGCCCACATCCCCCCGCGCCCCCCCCCCCGCCCCCGCTGTGATCCCCGCCCAGTGTCCGCCGGGGTGTCCTGGGGCCAGGGTGGGGGCTGCCCCTGGGTCTCCGGCTGCAGTGAGGGTCTGGGTGCCCCCCACCCCATCCGTCTGCAGCTCAGGGACCAGGAGAGTCCTTCCCGCCGTTCACATTCGAGGCAAATGAGGTAACGACGCAGCCCCGGCTGCCATGACTTGGCACTAGCAGGCGTTTACCTCCACGTGGGCATTTCCTTAAACATGAAGCAGTGACGGGTGATTAGCAAACACCCGCCTGGCACTCGCGCCTGGAAGGGCCGCTGTTCGCCAGTCGCTGCGTGTTTCCCTGCGCATCACGTGTTAACATACACGCCCCTTTCCCAGAGGGAGTGGCGTGAAAACAAAGCTGCCCCCCGGGGAGCCCCCACTCTCTCCCGTGGCCTCGAGACACCATGTGCTCCGCAGCCACTTCCACGACGCACGCTTCCACGTTTTCCCATTAAAGCAGCACTGTGTGAACGTGGCTGCGTGTGGATCCCCAGCCACGACAGCAGGAGAGAGAGGCTGGCGTGGCTCACTCACTGACGGACGTGTCAAAGTTTCCGCACACGCCTTCCCGTTCGTGTCCCACCAGAAATAAAGGGCCAGCTCTCCACGTGGCCGTGACGCGGCCGTCCTCCTCGGTTCATCCGTGAGTCACGTTTGACTTCCTTTGGGGGACTGGCTCGCTCTGAGGGTGAATCGGTAGTCCCTTCTCCCCAGTGGACGTGGAGGCAGGGAGGGAAGTGCCGTCCGAGGGTCCGTGAGCCGAGCTTCTGCCCGGCTGGGTGGGGGGCAGGCCGTGCCCAGGGCACCTGGGCCGCAGGCCACATGGCTCCTCCCGCAGGCAGCTGGCCCGTGGTCGGGGGGGCAGCTCCTTGGCCTGTGTCATCAGGGGGGCCGTGGCCGCAGGGTCTGTCCTTGGCAGAGGCACGTGAGCATCTCATCGAGGGAGCCGTGTTAACTCGGGGGGTGCGCTTGCCCCGTCGGTTCCGAGTGGCTGTGCCCCCGGCTCCTGGCCCACGCCCGGGGCCTCCATCGGGGACGGGGTCCTCGCTCCCCGAGCAGCATGGGGACTCGGTGGTTCTGCCATCTTTCTGAGTTTGTGGCCGGGCACAGCTCTCTGAAGAACCTTCCGGAACCAGCTCCTTAGTGGCCCTGGAATAGATTTTGTGCTCGAAGAGCGGGTTGATGCTGATTCTCTCCTCCCCTTTTTCGTCAGCTGAGCGCCCAGGGGACCGACCGTGTGTCTGCTGCGCCCACACTCGGAGCCCTGAGCGTGTCCACCCCCCTTTTACGGAGGAGGAAACTGAGGCAGGAGCGACAACAGGCCTGGCCCCAGCCCGGGGGTGGGCCTAAGTCAGCTCTGGCTGGCGCCCGCTGCTGGCATCTGGCGGGCGGGGACAACTGGGAGTCCCCTCGGGGA
>JAJQQW010000007.1:111035640-111130640 GCA_025583905.1 Ia io | reverse complement strand
GCCCCGGCTGCCCCCGGCTGTCCCCTGGCTCTCTGCGCCCGCCCCCACCCGGCGTCACGGCACCGCGTCCTTAGCCAGCGCCGGGAACTGGGACAGGGCCACGGAGAGCCAGCGCGCCTCCTCCCCTCATTAGAGCCTGAAAGAGGTGTCAGCTTCGCAGGGAATCGCATTGCCCAGAGCGAGCCCGCAGCGGGCTGTCACCGGGAGGGCGCAGTGGTGTGGGCGGAGCTGGCGGGTGAAGCGCCTGTCACTGAGCAGAAGGCAGCAGCGTCCTGGGGCGCTGGGAGGGCCCCAGCCCGCCTTCGGGGGTGTCTTCACGCAGGGAGCCTCCAGAGGCTGAGGCAGGGCCCCCTGGTTGAACGGAGGTGGCCAGGCCAAGGGGGTGCGGAGTGTGTAGTCTCTGAGGGAGGGAACCCACAGTTTGCCCAAAGGGAAGGGGGCGCATGCACAGATCTGTGTCCCTAGCATCTCGGGGGCCTTTTCATTGCCGTCCGCCTCCTTCTCCACCTTCCCCTCCACCACATCCCTGTCCAGACACAACGCCTCTCCTGGCGGCCCAGCTGCTCCTGCCCGGAGTCCGAAGCCCAGCCGCAGCCCTGGCACAGGCACCACCGCTCGGCCCCACACACAGGCACCCGCTGCCCGGACCCAGAGGCCAGTGGGTGGGAGACGGGAGTTCACGTCAGCCCTTTGCAAACGCGCACCCAGCGGTGCCGTCGGGGCTGTTGGGAGCAAGTGCAGTGAATTCTCAGAGACCCCACGTGGACGGGCCCGGGTGCCTGCGGGGCGGGCCTGGCGAAGCGGCCACTGACGGTCGGCGTGGGAATGGAGTTTTCTTCCGCAGCCACTGCCTCTCGGCCAGGAAATGAACAAACATCCTTGCTCCTCAGTCTCTTCTGTGGGGACGGGGACGGGCAGCACCCTCATTTGCAAGTGGCCTCTTTCTCTCCAGGAATCCGTCTGCTAGGCGACGACCCAGTGGCTCTCTGAACCGGTGGCCAGTGGCAGCGTGGCGGGCCAGAGGCTTCCAGACGTCAGCGAGGAGACCCGGGCGATTGGGACCTGGGCTGGGAGCGGGCAGCTCAGACGGGTCCCCCAGCCCAGGAGGCTCCTGGCTGCCCTGCCTGGGGCCACACTCTGCGCTGGGGGATGCCACGGCTTTCTCACCAAACCCAAGACTCGCTCCCTGCAGGACCAGCTCACCCTCCCGCAGGCCCACGCCCCAACGTTTCTGAGACCTACTGTGTGCACAGGACCATTTCACAGCTGGAGGCCAAGCACCGGGCTGTGGGGCAGGACTTGCTCTGTGACCTCGGCAGGTCACATTCCAGCATCTCTGCAGTCTCACCTGCGGAAGGCGTGGCAACCGTCCCGCCCCCGGGCTGTGTTAGCAACTGGGTGCTGATGGCCAAAGCCCACTTCCTGTTCCGCCCCGCTCATCCGGGGCTGCTGTCACAGGCACCCTCGGCTCCCAGCACCCCGGCTGCTCCCAGTCCTGGGGTGCTGACTCTGCTCCTGCACCTGCACCCCCTTCCCACTACTCCTTCCAGGAAGCGCAGTGACAGGGCCCGGAAACGGGGGCGGGACCACGGCTTTCCTGGGTGGCCGGCGACATCAGTCTACTGCATACAACTCTTCATCATTTTATTTTATTTTATTAAAATATATTTTTATTACCCTGACTGTTTAGCTCAGTGGATAGAGCATCGGCCTGCGGACTGAAGGGTCCCAGGTTCGATTCCGGTCAAGGGCATGTACCTTGGTTGCGGGCACATCCCCAGTAGGGGGTGTGCAGGAGGCAGCTGATCGATGTTTCTAACTATCTCTCTCCCTTCCTCTCTGTAAAAAATCAATAAAATATATTTTAAAAAATATATATTTTTTTAATTGATTTCAGAGAGGAAGGGAGAGGGAGAAGAGAGAGAGAGAGAGACATCCATGATGAGAGAGAATCATGGATCGGCTGCCTCCTGCACGCCCCCTACTGGGGACCAACCGCAACCTGGGCGCATGCTCTGACCAGGAATCAAACCGTGACCTGACCTGCTTCCTAAACGCTCAACCCCTGAGCCCCACTGGCCGGGCCAGCGCTTCATCGTTTTAAACCAAGGCCCATAGAGGCAGCCTGGCGGCGGCCCCGCCTCCCTCGGGGCGCTCTGCCGTAGCCCCAGGTCCCCGCCTCCCTCGGGGTTCACTGCCGTAGCCCCGGGTCCCCACCAACCTCGGGGCGCTCTGCCGTAGCCCCGGGTCCCCGCCTCCCTCGGGATGCTCTGCCGTAGCCCTGGGCCCCGAGGTTGGGACGTGACTGCTGCTGCCCTGCTGCCCTGGGCAGTGACCGGCCCCCCTCGGGGTGTAGGTCAGCACCCCCCACTGTGCAGCGTTCTCATGTGTAAGCGACGCCCTCCGGGGGCCGCGGACCCAGCACCGAGGGCGCAGCCCTGAGATGGGGGGAACCTGGGTACAGGCCCCTCCAGGGCCCTCCTCGTCGCGTCTCTTCCCTGGCGCCGGGGCTGGAGGGACAGACTTCACCTTTTCTCTTGCGGCTCAGCGCCTCCGGGAGAAGTGGGAAATGTTCCTTCTCGGGGAACGCTCCATTTCGTGCACTTTTCTACGCACAGGAACGGACCTTTTTCCTTTTAGAA
This sequence comes from Ia io, assembly GCA_025583905.1. Taxonomy (NCBI): domain Eukaryota; kingdom Metazoa; phylum Chordata; class Mammalia; order Chiroptera; family Vespertilionidae; genus Ia; species Ia io. The sequence continues at coordinate 111,127,998 of JAJQQW010000007.1, read as the reverse complement.
AAATCGAAGTGGCTTTCAAATGTCAAATTTTCAGACCGAGGACAAGCTGCCTTTTAAATACCACATTGCCTAGGTTTATGCTTCTGTATTGCACCTGCGCCATCTTCCCCCGAGCGCCCGCAGCACCGGGCATCAGGGACGCCTGTCAGGGGGCGGTGCTTTTTAAAATATGTTTTTATTGATGTCAGAGAGGAAGGGAGAGGGAGGGAGAGGAACATCAATGAGGAGAGAGAATCATGGGTCGGCTGCCTCCTGCACGCCCCCCACTGGGGATGGAGCCCGCAGCCCGGGACCCTTCAGTCCACAGGCCGACGCTCTAACCACTGAGCCACCCAACCAGGGCTCTCCTCTCTCTAACGACGCTTGTCATTGGATTCAGGGCCCACCCTAATCCAGGATGATCCCACCTCAAGATCCTTAACTCAGTGCGCCTGCCAAGACCCTCCTTCCGAACGAGGTCGCCCCCGTGGGCCCGGGAGTTCGGGCCTGGACAGGACATACTGGGCCCGGCCCCTCAGCCACTCACAGGAGGGGGGCCTGACCCCGGGAGCCCGGCCCTGCAGCAGCCGCTCTGAGTCTGCGTCTGTGACTGCAGCGGTGGGAGTAATAACAATAAAGTAATAATACGGCCCCCAGCCCGCGGCTCCTGTCGGCGGGCGTGACGGAGCGCGGCACTGCGTGCAGCACAGGCGGCCATTTAATAAAGCGTCGTCGCCAAAACCGGTTTGGCTCAGTGGATAGAGCGTCGGCCTGCAGACTGAAGGGTCCCAGGTTCGATTCCGGTCAAGGGCATGTACCTTGGTTGCGGGCACAGCCCCATTGCGGGGTGTGCAGGAGGCAGCTGATCGGTGTTTCTCTCTCATCGATGTTTCTAGCTCTCTATCCCTCTCTCTTCCTCTCTGTAGAAAATCAATAAAATATATAAATAAATAAATAAATAAATAAATAGATAAATAAATAAATAATAAATAAAGCGTCGTCTCCCCGGCTGCACCCACTTCATGGCGATTCCCGTCCCTTCCACCACCGGACGGCCGTGCCAACCAGATCGAAGGCACATCCGGAGGCGAGGAGGGAGCTGGCGCAGAGGACGGGGCTTGTGCACGGCCCACGGGGAGGACCGGCTCAGGGGGAGGACTGGCCCAGGGGGAGGACCTCGGCCCCGGTTCCCAGGCCGCCAGGGGGCGCTGCCCGTCCCTCTCGGAGAGCGAGTGCCCCGGGGTCGGTGCTGTTTGGGCAGGAGGCTCCCGGGAAGGTGCTTCCTGCGGGGGCCAGAGTGGGCGGCCGGGCGGAGGAGGGCTGGGGCGGCAGGGTCGGGGCAGGGGCCATGGAATAGGGTCAGCACAGTGGGTGGGCCTCGGAGTCACCCAGGAAGTCGCCTCCCTGGCCTCGCGGGCGGAGTCACACTGCAGACGCGCATGTGTGGGCTTCGCCGACAGCCTTCCCGTTGTAGCGCAGCGGGGAGAACGCCCCAGCTCCTGCAGAAACGCGGTTTGGAGCCGGGCGTTTCAGACCCGCGGCTGGAGCGGCATCGCCTCTGAAGGGCTGAAAGCCGGGCGGTTCTGAAAACACACACACACACGCACACACACACATGCACACACACGTGCACACACACGTGCACACACACCTGTGACTGAAAACCATCACCCCCACCTGTCTGGGGCCGACGCTGGACAGGCAAAGTCTGGGCCTCCGAGCCAGGACCCCTGAATGACGCCCCAAATCTTCTCGCCCGGCTTTGGCCCCGCCGTATCGGGGACCAGGGGGCTGGCAGGCTCCATCTGGTCTCACAGGCGGGTACGGCACCCCGCTGGTCGGGGGCGGGGCCTGGGCATGAACCAGCCTTCAAGTCCGCCCGCCCTACCTGGGCTTGGCAGGATGGAGTGTTCTCTCTGGGAATCAGAGCGCCGATCAGGAGCCCGCGGCCACAGTGCATCTGACGCCGTTCGCAAGGCCTCCCTTGGCCCCTCAGCCCGCGGCTCCCAGGGAATGCCGGCGACAGGGCTTGTCTGGTGAGTTCTCACCCACGAACATCACACGCAGACGAAACCGTCCTAAGTGGGTGCCGACGCTTTTAATTCATAGAAGAAGACACTGTGGTTCTGAGGGGACCAAGGCTCTGGTGGGAAACAGGAGCAGAGCCAGGACGGGAGGACTGGTCTCGGGCTCCCCATCCGGTCCCATCCTCCCAGCTCTCCGACGCGCGGGGACGCCTCCTCCTCCCCTACCGCCCCCCGCCCCCGGCCGCGTGAGCCACACAGGTGACTCCGCTGTGAGTGGTGGAGTTTCCCTGCGCTCCACGTCACACAAACACACGCTGGGCTGCCACCAAGAAAACGCGTCCACATTTGCCAGCTGAGAACTCACTGGTTTGGAAGGTGAACTGTATGTTGATAAACACGAATTTGTAATCATTCAAAGTGTGTACGTTTTGGGGTCACCCTCATAAAGACCTGGTAACACAAACCCACACTGAAACCCACACGACCCTGTTAACCAATGTCACCCCGTACATTTACTGTAAAAAAAGGAAAAAGGGAAAAGAATCCCAGCAGCCACCGGGAGACCAGCGAGACGCACACAGATAAACATAAAAGACCATTTCCTCTGTGCTTCTTGGGAACACGTGCAGGGCGTCCTCAAACACGTGTGCACGCACTTGGAATAGCTATGAAGGCAGTGTTCATCAACATCCATGTCCTGTCAGCCACGAGCTGTCAGCTGGTCCGGTGTGCGCACGTTTAGGGGGGAATCTGTAAGACGGGGCGTTAGAGCGCACGGAGAACCTCTGCTCAAGGACTCGGTGAAGGTACACAGACCCCCAAGTCCTCAGACCCCCATTGTCCTCGCGGCTCTCACATTGTATGTGCGCCACCCGATTTCCTCACTAAATATCCCGTGAGAGCTCAGGGCGCATACAGCGACCCCCAGAAAGCCCGGCCAGCACAGACAAAATGAGCAGCGCGCGCGCACGCCCCCCAGCACAGACGCCGGGTGCCGCCCACGCCGGGTGCTGCACCCGCGGCTGGGGGGAGACACTCAGCGACTCATGTTCCTCGCGCCCTCACAGGTGACCTCCACGCCCTCTTCATGCAAAGCACTCCGGCTCAGTTCCTCTCGGCGATGACGGGGGTCCCCAGCAAACCCGGTGGGGCCAGCAGCAAGCTGGAACTCAGGAGCACGAAAAGCACCTCTTCCCGGCGCACCCACCCCAAGAGATACCATCTCACGGAGCGACGGCCCGGCCCTCGTGGCTAAACGCCCCGGGGTGCATGGCGCAGAGGAAAACTGGGGGCACCAGCCAGGCCCGCGCGGGCCCTCTGCCCACCTCCCCGCCGCCACCTGGTCCAGGTGCCATCCCGCGCCTCACAGCCCAGCGCCTGCCGCCACCCTTGGGGGCCCTGCAGCTGGAACACCCGAGGGAAGACAAGACGTGTGGCCTCTCCTGCCAGGCCCATCAGAAGGAGACTCCGGCCCAGCCGGCGTGGCTCAGGGCTGAGCGTGGACCCATGAACCGGAGGTCACGGTTCCATTCCCCGTCAGGGCACAGGCCCGGGTTGCGGGCTCGGTCCCCAGCAGGGGTCGTGCAGGAGGCAGCCGATGGATGATTTTCTCTCATCACTGCTGTTTCCCTCTCCCGCTCCCGTCCTCTCTGAGGTCAGTGGAAACACACACGTTTTTAAATGATGCTCTGCGGTCACGCATGTTCCGGTGGCGGAAAGAGGACGCCCAGCTGCACAGGCTGTTGCCCCCGCCTCCAAGAACGGGCCCGCCACGTAACCACAGCGCCGCCGGCAGCAGCGTCCCTGTGGGAAGGCGATCAGTTCCTCTCAGAGCCAGATCTTCAAGGCGGGTGCAGAGCGATTCCCCACAAACCCGTCCTCCCCGGAGACACGCAGGCACCCTTTAACTCTCAGTCGCCCCCCCCCCGCCAAGCTGGAAGGCTCAGGTACTTGCAGAGCACAGACACGTCCAACACGGCTGACGGTGCGAGCTCAGAGCTCTTCTCCGGGTGGCCCAGGGACAGCCGTCAGTCCCCAATGAGAGGCGACCAATCGATGGGCTCTCTCACATGGCAGTGAGAAAGGGGAGAAATGTCCTGGAGGATATGCGCACTGAACTTGAAATACCCGGGGTGCATTGCCTCCCCCCGGGAAGCTGCGATTCTGGGGCACCAGCCCCCGGCCCCACGCGGGGGCCCTCTGCCCACCTCCCCGCCGCCACCTGGTCCAGGTGCCATCCCGTCCTCCGGACACGGCCCAGCCTCCAGGAGGCGCCCCTCACTCCATGCAGGAAGTGATGGGTGAAGCCAGGCTAAGCTTCGAGCCGAGGAAACGTATCCTAAAGTGCCACTGGACTTTTTACGGGGACCCCTCACCAAACCGCAGGACAGCTGAGGAGGGAGGAGCAAACGCCGGAGATGCCCCGTCTGATTCCGCTGCATCGGTGACCAGCAGCGCCCGGCCAGCGCAGTCGTCGCCCCACGGGCGCTGACCCAACAGGGAGCTTTTCATTCTGAAAACGAGCTGTGTGCTACCGAGCACCCACCTTATACTCACTCCAAGCGCGTGTACATTTTTGGGGACGCCCTGTCGACATGTAAAGAACTTTCCATATGATGACAGACACCAAACCGCAGACCCAGGAAGTTCCCTGAACAGCAAGCAGGATTCAGAGAAAACCACGCCGGCACCTGTGTCCACACCCTGTTCAGGCAAAGAGAAAACTGCGCGGAGCCAGAGAGGATCATGGGCGCCCCTCACCCTACAGGAGCCAGAGAGGAGCATGGGCGCCCCTCACCCGCAGGAGCCAGAGAGGAGCATGGGCGCCCCTCACCCAACAGGAGCCAGAGAGGAGCATGGGTGCCCCCTCATCTCAGGAGCCAGAGAGGAGCATGGGCGCCCCTCACCCGCAGGAGCCGGCTAGGAGCTCAGAGCCGCCTCTGGGGCAATCGGCACGCGGCACAGGGAAGAGTGAGTCTATAAAGTGGTGGTGTTTTTATCCAGAATTTTACGCTCAGTGAAGTCACTCTTCAGATGAGGGATGAGGGGGGCGTTTCAGAAGCACAAACACCGTGGGGCGTCTCACGAAGACCCGCCCACAGGGACGGAGCAGCTCCGCAGGACGCAGGGAGGGAGCGCCCGCCGGATCCCCGGGCCTCGCGGGGCAGGAGCCCCCGGGCCTGGGACAATCTGTTTTAATGCTGCTGACCCTGACCGGACTGGGAGGGCGACGGCGATCGTGTGCGGGTGGATGGGTGACCACAGCGTCTGGAGAGAGGGGGGGGGAGGGATGGGGAAGCTGAGAATGTTCCGTTGGTACCTGCCCACCCGTGCGACCGTGTCGTGTTATTAGAAGGGGACTTACGTAGTTAAAAATGTGCAGTGAGCCCTGGCCGGTGTGGCTCAGTGGATAGAGTGTGGGCCTGCAGACTGAAAGGTCCTGGGTTCGATTCCTGGTCAGGGCACATGCCAGGGTGGTGGGATCGATCCCCAGTGGGGGGCGTGCAGGAGGCAGCCAATCCATGATTCTCTCTCATCATGGATGTTTCTCTCTCTCTCCCTCTCCCTTCCTCTCTGACATCAATAAAAAAATATTTTTTTAAAAAAAATGTGCATTGAAGGCAGCCACTATTTTAAAACGAATGTCATGCATACAGCGAGAGACAAGAGGAAACGAAATCTTGCCAAATGCTCTGTTGAAATCAATCGAGACAGAAAACGAGGGCAAGCCTAAAAAAGAAGCGAAAAGTGCAACGAGCAGAAACCTGTAAACCAGCACGGGGAGTCATGGGGTTATATTTTAAGTCACTTTAAATGTGAATGGTTTAAAGATGCCGGGTAAAGTGCAGAGATGGTCAGAGTGAAAAAACAAATGAACAAACAAACAAAAAAACCAGACCCAAGTGTGTGTCTCTAGCGAGAAGCCCACTTTGCATATAACACGTCAGACAGGCCGGACGTCACGTACAGACAGATGGAGCAGCTGCGTTCGTTTCCGACGCAGCCACGTCTTGCGGGGAAGACCCTCCGGGAGAAAGAGGGGATCGCACAGCGGTAAGGGGTCCATTCACCACGAAGACGGAACAGCCTTAAAGCTGTAGGCGCCTAATCCCACAGCGTCCCGTGTGTCGGGTGAAAAACTAAAGAGGAAACAAGCAGATCCCCGACAGCGTGGGAAGACTCAGCCCCCTGTTGGTGAGGGACAGGTGGCGGCGGCAGGAAGTCGTTCAAGGTGGGCTCGACCTGAACAGCCCCATCCATCAGCCGGACCTGACTGACCTACAGAGCCCCCCTCCGACCACGCGGATGCACGCTCCCCTCAGGTTCACGTTAGACATGCACCTCCAGAGACCCACCGTGGCCACCGACGCACCTTCGCGGATTTAAAAGTCCAAGAATCATACAAACTCTGCTTCCAGGCCATGGGCTTCAACTAGCAATGACCAGCGGGAAGACGGACGCGAGACACTGAAGTATTTGGAGATTAAACAATATGCTTCTCAGGAACACGTGGGTCCAGAAAAATCTTAAGGAAGATGTTCTAAAAATGGAACTGAATAAAAATATTGTTAATCAAAATGTGCGGATATAGCAAATCAGTGATTAAAACAAATAATTATCGGAGTAGCTGCATAGTTTAGGGCAGTGGTCAGCAAACTCATCAGTCCACAGAGCCAAATATCAACAGGACAACGATTGAAATTTCTTCTGAGAGCAAATTTTTTAAATTTAAACTTCTTCTAATGCCACTTCTTCAAAATAGACTCGCCCAGGCCGTGGTATTTTGTGGAAGAGCCACACTCAAGGGGCCAAAGAGCCGCATGTGGTTCGCGAGCAGCAGTTGGCTGACCATGGGCCTAGGGCAGTGATGGCGAACCTATGACACGCGTGTCAGCACTGACACACGTACCCATTTCTGATGACACGCAGCCGCATGCCGAAGGATGAAACATTTGCTGCTCCTGAGGATGAAACATTTGCGACTAGAGACTTGGAGTTAGTTTTTTCCTCAAAGTGACACACTACCTGAGTTATGCTCAGTTTTTTGGCGAAGTTTGACACACCAAGCTCAGAAGGTTGCCCATCACTGGCCTAGGGAATAATAAGAGTCTGATGGCGGTAACCAAGTCTTCCACATCAGGAACTAGAGGGAGGGGTGCAAGCTAAGCCCAAAGCAGAACACACAAAAAAAAATTGTAAGAAAACAGCAGAAATCAGCGAAGAAGAAATCAGGGAAGCAATAGAAAAACCAGCAAAATGCAAGGCTGGCTGTTGGAAGAGATTGACGAAATTGATGAATCTCCAAAGAGTCAGCATCACAAACGAAGTGGGGTTCCGGCTTCAGGACCAGAACCAGGAACAGGAAGGACCAGGACAAACTCCATGCCCATCCTACCTAATAATGCTACCTAATAATAGACCAATATGCAAATTGACCGCACCTTTGCTATGCCCAAGCCATGCCCACCAGCCAATCAGGATGAGCATGCAAATTACCCCAACCAAGATGGCAGCTAATTTGCATAACAAAAGAGCATAGAAAGAAGCCAAGAGCTGCAGAAGGGAGCAAAGCTGCGGAGAAGCAAGCAAGCCGGGGGGAGGAGAAGGGAGGAGCAGAGGCAGGGCTGGGGGAGAAGGAAGGAGAGTGGGTGGGCTGGTGGAGAAGGGAGAAAAGCAGGCGGGCTGGTGGAGAAGGCGGGCTGGGGAGAAGGGAGGAGAGCAGACGGGGCGGGGTAGAGTGCAGCAGGAAACCCTACTGCAGGATTCTTCCTGCAACGGGAACGCAAGTAATTTGATATTTTAGATAAAATGAGTCAATTCCTGGAAAAGTACGAACCCGTGGAGACGCGTGCAGCAATAGATCACGTGACTGGGCATGAGGAAGCAGGTGTGTCTCAGAGCAGCTGTCCATCATGAGTAACCCTAGCCCCCGGCCCAGGGGTCTCCCTGGTGGACGCCACAGACAGTGGAGGAGGAGATGATACTGACTGTCCGCCCCACCCACCCAGGGCCCCTCCTCCGCCGCAGCCGCCCTGCGAGCCAGGGAGAGGCGCTGCCTGGGGAGCTGCAGGTCACAAAGCCGCGAGGACAGCAGCCGGGGCTCCGCGGGCGCAGGACTGACTGTGCGGCAGGAGGGAGCGCCACTCCGTCTGTGCAACAAGCTCCCCAGCAACACCCCCACCGCCGCCGGGCCTGAGGGAACTCAAGTGATCTCGCCAAGGGCCAGGAGGTGAGGGACGGACCCCAGCACCCCGCTCGCCATCCCCGCTGTGGGCACTGGAGGCCGAGGGAGCTTCCCCGGGACCGCGCTGTCTGCACACCAGGGGCAGCTTGGCCACCGCATGGGCGCCCCTCTCAGCGGCTGTCTTTAAGTTATTAATCATTTTTAAAATTGTTTTTAAAAATATTTTTATTGGTTTCACAGAGGAAGGGAGAGGGAGAGAGAGATAAAAACATCCATGATGAGAGAGAATCATGGATCGGCTGCCTCCTGCACGCCCCACACTGGGGATGGAGCCCACAACCCGGGCCTCTGCCCTGATGGGAAAGTGAAACCCTGACCTCCTGGTTCATAGGTCAAAGCTCAACCACTGAGCCACACTGGCTGGTTTTTTTTTTTTTTAATTCTCTACAAACATATTTTTATTGATTTCAGAGAGGAAGGGAGAGGGAGAGAGCGATAGGAACATTAATGGTGAGAGAATCATTGATTTATTAATCATTTTTCAACACAGGACTGCGTTTCCATGTGCACTGGGATCTGCTAATCAGTGTCCTGCACCCCTTCCCCCCCCCCCCCCCCCCGGCTCAGGGCTCGGGTGGAGGCAGAACTAGGGAGGGCCCCGTGCCCGCCCCTCGCAGCCTCAGGCCTCGCCCCGGGGAGTGGGAGCGCCACCGCTGGGTCCGTGCCAGGATCAATGCCAGGCCCGCCCTCCCAGCTCCCACCTGGGGAGGCCAGGCCCCCCCCACAGCCTCCCACTGGACCTGGGTGGAAGGCAGGTCACTAACAAGGGTGAGGACCGTCCAAGCTGGACCAACCTGTGGACAGTTCCAGACTCCCCCCAAGATCAGACCGGGGTCTGTCCCGAGGAACCCAGGTGCCCGCAGCGGGAGGGAGGGCCCAGCCCACTCCTGCATTCACCCCAGAAGGCTTGTCCTGAACCCCCAGACTGGGCGGCACTGGGAAGTGCGCTTACAGAGCGGGGAGTCCTGGCGCTTTCACGCGGCCTCATTAGAGCCTTTCCAGTTTATTTTTAATTTTATCAGCTCAGCTAATGCTTGTCTAATTTTGAAATGTTTCCCAAGCCACAATAATGAGGCTATAAATGGAGAAAGTGATGGGATTTGTAAGCCTCGGAGCCGCTGGGAGAGGGGCCGGGGGAGTCGGGGAACCACGCCCTCCTGAGGCCGCGGGCAGGAGGCCCACTCATACCAGAGCCCCAGCTGGGCACCTGGGAATGAAGGGGTGCTTCTGAGAGGCTGAGCGGGGCTCCCAATCCTCCCGCCCCAGAAAAGGGGTCTCGGCCCCTCCCCGCGCCCCATTGACCCAGTTCTGCACGTAGTTTGTTATAAGGCTTCTGAGTCCTGCAGAGGCTGCATGACGGGGCTCAGAGTCGGGAGAGGTGAGCTGTGCACACACACACACACACACACATATACACACTCATACACACACACATATACATACATACATATACACACATATGTACACACACGCACATATATACACATGCACATACACACATATATGCACACATACACGTATACACACACATGCACACATACACACACGTGACAGCAAAGTGCCCACAGCACAGGACACAGGAGGACAGCGGTCCAGCAGGCCCGGAGCATGGGCTGGATGATGCTCTTCACTCAGGAAAACCCTGGAATCTTCCGATGAGTGCTTGGAAAGCGGGACCCTGCAGCCGTGGACCTGTGGGACTCGCTCCGAGCCGTGTGTGTGTAGTGTGTGTAGTGTGTGTAGTAAGACCTCCAGGGGCCGGGCCTCCCTCCGGCGGGCAGGCTCCTGCGTAGATCTGGGCCCTGCAGCCTGAGGACCGGCCTCCCGCAGGCCCAGGACCAGACGGGGACTTGTTCACGGTCCCTGAGGAGCCAGGAGCCCCAGAGCCACTCAGGGCGGAGCCGGCACTTCCCAGGGAGGCCGGTGCGTCTGGTCCTGTCCACGGGCCTGGGGGGAGCCCATGCCTCCCAGGAGCCTCCAGGGCATCAGGTAGGGGCGCCCAGAGAGCCTGGAACTGGGAGGTGCCGGGCCCCTCCTCTCCGTGTCTCCCGGTGGCAGCCCCGTTGGAGGGTTGGCAACCGGGCCGGGCTGTTGAGGTCCCGTTATAGCAACACTCAGAGCACAGCCCAGACCGAGTCCTCTGGGCGCTCCCCCACCGCCAGCTGCAGGCTCTGTGGGCTGCGGGCGCCCGGCAGTGAGGGGACCCACCAGGGGCGCTGCCCGGGTCAGGCCCAGAGCGCCTCCGCCGCTGGTGCCAGCGCCATTGGCCTCACCTTTATTTACCGCAGGGAAACGGGACCTCCTGCAGGTTTGTTGTGGAGCGAAATGGGCGAAACCGGGTCCACCTCTCAGCCTGGAGTCCGGCCCGAGAGCTAAGGAAATATTTACTAATTCAGGGGGTCTGGCTGGGTTGGTGGAGGGGACCCTGTTAGCGAAATAAGGCTGGAAAGGAACCCGGCGCTGTGCTGGGAGGGGCACGGTGAGGGAGGGGCCGCAGCCTCCTGCCCGCCCTCCCTGCGCACAGTAGGAGGTCAGCACACAGTAGGAGCTCAGCGTGTCAGCAGGGAGGCTGGGCAGGAGACAGGGAGGTCCCCAGGAGGCCTGCCCTGTGGCGGGTGCCAGACTCACAGGGGCCCCCTTTGTCCGCAAGAAGGACGGACTCAGAGACAGCAAGCCCCACATCGTCCCCTCAGCCTGGTAGGGGGTCACCCTGATGCCAGCAGCACCAGAACCCACTGTCCAGGCCTCAGGGCAGAACCGTGCCCCATACAAGGAGGTCAGAGGACCGTGTCTTAGTGACTGGGCATCACTGGTGGGCACGACCCTCACGCCCCCGCTCTCTGCCCTCAACGGTGTCCCCAGAGCCCTCTGCCTGGTTGGTAAGACACAGCGGCGTGCTCGGTGGCTGAGCGTCGCCCATGCATCAGGAGGTCACAGGTTCGATTCCCGGTCAGGGCAGATGGCCGGGTTGGGAGTCGTGCAGGAGGCTGCTGATCAATGCTTCTCTCTCATCAATGTTTCTATCTCTGTATCCTTCTCCTGTCCTCTCTCTAAAATCAATAAAAACATCCTATATAATAAAAGGCTGATATGCAAATTGTCCCCTCGACCAGGAGTTCAACCAGGGGTTTGGCCAGAGGGTGGGGCCAGCGGGCTAACTGCCTGCAGCACCCAATCTGCCCATCCCCAGTCGGCCCCCCCACCCCAACTGGGGGCATGGCTGGCCCGCCAACTGCCTGCAGCCCGCACCCCCAACCAGCCCCACCCCCAATAGCCCCCCCATCGGAGGCAGGGTTGGCCGAACCCCACCCGTGCACAAATTCACGCGCCGGGCCTCTAGTTTAAAATAAAAAGAAACCCCAGAGACAGCGGCCTGTGTGTCCCACAGCGAACACCCCCACTGTCTGTGGGGCAGCCGCAGCCACAGGGCCCTCTCCGGGCGTCAAGGAACCGCCTTGGACAAGAAAAATGTGAATTTTCAGGACGCACGTGAGGGTGGGAGGGCGATGGGCGTTCCCGTCTCCAGGTTCCCTCACAGGATCCAAGGAGCGAGGGGCGCCCGTCCTGAGAGGCCCTGGGCAGGAGGCTGACAGGGGACCCGCCGGCTCTGAGGGCTGACGAAGGGACGGAGGGGAGCTCTGAGCTCCTGGGTCACTCGAGTGGGAGTCCCACATCACAGCAGCACCCCGTGCCCGATGGGGTTAGGGTGCCCTGGTGACCCAGCGACCTTGGGGCCCCGGCGAGGCCGAGGAAGGCTTGAGGCAGGCTGGGAGCCTGGCCCCCTTCCTCTAAGGGGGTGGAGCGAGCGAGGCCTCTGCCCCCGGCTCTGTGCTCAGCGTGCTCCGGCTCTGGCTGAGGACGACGCGTTGTAAGGAGAGCAATCGTCCCCGTCCCTCTCCTCCCCGCCACCCGCGCCAGCCCCAGGACCCCCGTGCACTCTCTCCCTCAGGCCTGGTGGGCGGGTGCACGGCCTTGGACTTGAAAGGAGCCTGGAGTTTGGAGACCAGAAGCTGTGAAGCCGCTCGGCCACACCCTTCCCGACGCTGCCCAGCCCCAGAGCGGCTCCTCCTCGGCCCCTCCCCTCGCGCTGACCTGTCCTCAGGTGACCTTGCCCCTCCTTCCGCTGAGAGGACTCGGGGGCAGTGCTTTCTTGGAGGGACACCTTTCCCGGTGGCTCACAGACAGGCTGACGCTGGCCCCCAGGTGCGCCAGGGGCCCCAGGGGCCACTCGGGGTCAAAGGCCGAGCCGGAGGCCCCCTCGGCTGGGGGTTCGGGTTTGTCTCCTCTCCTTTTCTGTTAGAAAACGTGACACATCTCAGCACACATTGTCACGGAGCCTCACTCACCAACTCCATACGCTGCGGATGACAGGCCACAGGACGTGTGAGCAGACAGGATGCCCCAAAGCCGCCTCTTCTCGGGGACACAGCCCGTGTTTCGACATCGAGGAGCGAATCCCATGTGGACGGGTCTGGGGGTCTCCTTGCAGGTTTCATGGAGGGCTCCCACCTGGCAAGTGACTCCACTGCGGAAAGATCCAGAAAGATGGGTGCTGATCAGCAATGGGGGAGGGGGAGCGTCAGGCAGCCTTGGGCTGGGACACCCCGGGCGCGTGGGCCGCCTTGTTCTCGGGGGAGAGGACCCCTGTGCAGCGCTGGGAGGACCGGTTCCCGCCCCGCACCTGCCGGCCCCGCCGGGACTGTCTTCTCACCCGGGGGCAGCGCCGAGGGGAGGGGGGAGGCCGAGCCAAAGGCACTCCATGGCTTTGGTCTGGGAAATGGCTGGTGCAGTTCTCTGACCCGATTCGTTCTGTGAGCACCCACTGTGCGTAGCACGGTCACGGGCTCCATTGGGAGATACACAAATGGTGCATGTGGTCGAGGGTTGCCCATGGTAACGAGGCCCACTCGGCCAAGAGCCTGGACCTGGGGCCCCCAGGACATGGCAGCAGGTCACCTGGCAGGAGCCCCAGGAGGCGATGTCACCAGCCACCCTGCTCCAGGCCAGGAGCTGGCCTCACCTCCCTGGTGCCGACCAGGACACAGAGCCTTGGCCCCAATCCAGGTCCCACGGACAGGGCAGGATGGGGAGGAGTCAGGGCCAACAGCCTCAGACCCCTGCTGTGTGAGTGACTGCTTCACCTTCTGCTTGCCACACCCCTGTGAGCCACGCCCCTGCGTGTCACTCCTCCCTGGAGCCACGCCCTCATGCCACACCCCAAGAGCCACTCCTGCCTGGAGCCACGCCCTCATGCCACAGCCCAAGAGCCACTCCTGCCTGGAGCCACGCCCTCATGTCACGCCTCCTGGGAGCCACTCCTTCCTGGAGCCATGCCTCCCTGAAGGACTCAGTTCTCCAGGGGCAACAAGGACTCGTGCATTGCAGGGCTGTGGTCACTGAGGGAGCCTTCGGTTCCGAGTCTGGTCAGGCCCATAGGAGACTCTTGTTCTCTCTGATGCCCTTGTCAACATGCCCGCCCTCTGCTGTTATCGCTCTCATTTGAGGTCTCTCCTCCACGTCAGGGTCATCCTATGAGGCCCAGATGGTGAGTCCTGCACGTTGTCTAAACCTTGGTGACCGGTGGGGTCCCAGGACCCAGGAGCTGTGATGAACACTCGGTAACTAAGGGAAGGAACCCCATTGCCCAGTGTTTGACACGGGAACGGGGAGTGAAAACTACAAAGCAACGAGTCTGCAGACAGAGGAAGCGTGCCTGCACGGGGAGGAGGGGTGGGGAGCCGGGGGTGCCAGAGCTCCTGTTGGGATGGGAGCCATAGGCCCAGCCCTGGGCAGCCCTGCCTCCCGGGAGCTCAGCATCCGTGTCCTGCCCAGTGCCCCCACCTGAGGACACGGCGCCACGTGGTCCCGCTCTGCAACACGTTTTTTTCTTTTTTAATTTCCTGAGCCATGATTAACACTGAGCTAAAGTGCAAACTTGCACTCCTTAGGAAAACGTTCCTTTCCATGTACATGACTTATAGCCCGTTACCAGTTACTTCATTGATTACTTCTTTTCTCTTTCTTTTCCTTAATCCTCACCCGAGGATATGTTTCCACTGATTTTAGAGAGTGTGGAAGAGAGAGGGAAAGGCAGAGAGAAACATGGATGAGAGAGGGACACATCGATGGGCTGCCTCCTGCATGAGCCCTGACCAGGGCCTGGGCTGGGGAGGAGCTCGCAACCAAGGTATGTTCCCTGGACCGGAATCGAACCCAGGACCCTTTGGTCCGCAGGCCTAAGCTCTATCCACTGAGCCACACTGGCCAGGGCTCATTGATCATCCTGCTCGTCCCAGCCGCAGGGAGATGCGGGTCAGCAGCGTCCCTGCTGGTTGGCCCGGAGCCCAGCGGGCGCCCGCCTCCCCTTGGTCGGGGAGAAGGACAGGATGGGTGCGCGCTGTGACCTGTGCGACCTGCTGGGCAGCCCTGTCTGTGGGGAAGGGCTGGGGACGGCCATGGGCACTTCATGACTCTTTAATTTTGTTAATGAAGGCTCGCTTGTGGGACTTTGCCGGTAAGACGCTGTCTTCTCATTTCCTGTCGCTGACGCAGCTGATGGACAGGGCGAGGGGAAGTGAGCCTGCCCTAGAGACTGCGTCCCTTCATGTGAGCGTCCGGGAGGGGGGCGGGGGGCAGCACCATTGCTTTTCTGGGCACTGCCGCTGCCCACGTGGCCACGCCCTCTGCGGTGCCCCCTCCCGGACCTCCGGGTCAGTGTCTGTCAGGTCCTGACTTGGAGATGAGACATCAGGCACGGCGAGCCCGGCACTCGCCAGCATCAGGGAGCTGGGAGGGCGGCGGGGGCTCAGAACCAGCACTGGTCTCACGGACACAGCTCCTGGTACGCTGGCCTGGCGGACCTCAGGCCTCCGCCCTTCCCTGGTCGGTCACTTCCTGGTCGGTCACTTCCCTGGTCGGTCACTGTTTGGTGTCTGGGGGCCTTTCCCATGAGGTTGACGTTCTAGCGGTGGGCGGGGGGCACACCCCACACCCCCTCCCCGGGTGGCGGCCTCCTGCAGGGCCGAGGCCTGAAGAGAACAGCAGGCCCAGGACATGGTGAGATCCACGTGCAAATGGCAGCCAAAGCCCATGCCCGCTCAGGTGCAAGCGCCCAACAGGCTCCTAATCACAGCCCACGTCCACCGGGGAGGGCGGCCCGGCTGCTCCAGCCCCAGCGCCGCGCGTTTCCCCTTCAATACCCCACACGCCACGTGTCCCAGGACATCGAGGAGAGCTGTTTGTGGCCCCTTTCCCGCCCGCTGCCTTGTGCTGCCGGCAGCCAGGTGACCCTCCCAAGTGACCCCTCCCAGGTGACCCCTCCCAGGTGACCCCCCCCAGGTGACCCTCCCAGGTGACCCCTCCCCGGTGACCCCTCCCAGGTGATCCCTCCCTGGTGACCCCTCCCTGGTGACCCCTCCCCGGTGACCCCTCCCAGGTGATCCTCCCAAGTGACCCCCCCGGTGACCCTCCCAGGTGACCCCTCCCCGGTGACCCCTCCCAGGTGACCCTTCCCCGGTGACCCCTCCCAGGTGACCCTCCCAGGTGACCCCCCTCAGGTGACCCTCCCAGGTGACCCCTCACCGGTGACCCCTCCCAGGTGACCCCTCCCTGGTGACCCCTCCGCGGTGACCCCTCCCTGGTGACCCCTCCCAGGTGACCCTCCCAGGTGACCCCTCCCCAGTGACCCCTCCCAAGTGACCCTCCCAGGTGACCCTCCCAGGTAACCCTCCCAGGTGACTGGGGTAGGCAGGAGAACAAGGGGGTGGGGCCACGTAGTCCAGCGAAAGTGGGCACATGAACCAGGGGTGGGGCCTCGTGATCACGCACAGAAAGTCACGCCAGGATGGAGGAGGGGCCCCGTGGAGATGGAAGGGAGGCGGCCGGGAGCCCCAGAAGCTGAGAGGCAAGAAGGACCCTCCCAGGAGCCCCCCGAGGGAGCACAGCCCCGACACCTGATTGCGGGTTCTGGCCCAGAATGGGGAGCCCCTGTTCCTGTTGGAGGCCAGTCTTAGTCATTGGAGCAGCAGCCCCAGGACAGGGACCCCTCCCTGCCCCTCCTTCTGGGGATTTGACCGGGTTCTGGGAGAGCTGAGCCCTGTGCCCCGCAGGGGAGACCCCTAGACCTCTCCCTGCCGGCTCCCAGGGAGCTCCATCCCTGTGTCTGTGCCGCGGCCCTGCCTCCCGCTCCCCCGGGCTCCTGGGCAGTGACAGTGCAGTGGGCGCCCAGGAGGGCTGCTTGGTGGGAAGTGCAGGCTACAACGTGACAGGGGGCTCCCCGCCACCTGGCCGAGCCCCAGCTGCAGGATGGTGCAGGGCCCCCCCCCCTGCCCTTCCCTCCCGGCCTTCCCTCCCGGCCTTCCCCCTCAAGAGTCCAGCCTGGGCCTCCGCTTCGGGAGCACCTGGGTTGACAGGAACCGACAACTGGGCCGTGATGCCCGTATTCTAGACGCCAAAACTGAGGCTCAGAGAGGGGAGCAGCGGTCCTACCCCCGCCCACCTCCCCCTCCACTCAGCCCAGCTCACAGGGCTCCCCCAGCTGCCTGGTTGCCATGGTGTCTTAGGAGGAGGAGGAGGAGGAGGAGATTTCTGAGAATCAATCCAAAAATACACACCAGCTGGCCCCTCCTTCCTCTTCCCTCTCTCCAGCACCAAAGCCTCCTTTTGGGCAGGTAGGCGGGGCCTCTTCCTGGCCAGGCAGCCCAGAGCAAAGGAGGTCCAGGAGGCAGAGGGTCCGGGTAGTGGGTTCTGGGACCCCAGCCTCACCCAGCAGATCTCCTGGGCCGGGGCTCCATCGCCCATCCACAGCTCCCAGCCCAAGCGGGCTGTTCCCTGCCTCCCGCCTTCGCACGTGCAGTCCGTGCAGTCCCTCCACCTGGAATGCCCTTCCTCGTCCTTCAGGGCCCAGCTCGGCTCTGAGTCCCCTGGAGAACCTCCCCTGAGTCCCTCAGGGCTCCCCCTGCCCCCACCGTGGTCACAGCCGCTTTCTGGATGACGCTCTCAGGGGCGGTGAGGTCTTGGGGTTCGAGCTCTGCCTTTGTGCCCCAGCCCCTGGCACAGACACGTGCTCAGTAAAGCCAGAAGGAAGGGAAGGAGGGAGGGAGGAGAGGGAGCAGAGAAACACCTCTCAGGATCGGTGCGGATCTGGACCGTGAGCACCTGGCACGGGGCTGGGCACGGAGCAAAGCCCACTCCCTTCCGCCACCTCCACCTGAGCCTGGGCTCCAGCACCTTCCGCCTCATCCGATTAGGAGCCGGCTCAGGGCTCAGGGGTCGTCTCCACACCCGCAGGCCTGCGTCTGATGCCCATTAGGGTGCGAGGTCATGACACCAGGAGGCAGGGGGCACTTGGCTTCATACGGAGCCGCCGGAGCCAGAGCCACCACAGGTGTGTTTGGGGGAAAGGCCTCCATTCTAGGAAATCCCCAGGTGAGGCAAACCCTTTTGCAAGGGCCTGAGGGCTGACCGGGCCTGAGGGCTGACCGTGAGCAGGGGTTTTCACACTGAGTGCTTTCTGCAAACAATGCCTTAGCTGAGGCCATTACATAAAACAGGGGGAAGCTAAGCTGCTTGGGGCGAAGGGGTGTGTGTGGAAGGCGCGTGGGGGGGGAGGTGTTGGGAGTGGAGGGGTTGGGGTTGGTCCTGGCGGTGGGAGGGGGCAGCCAGGAGGGCAGGGGAGCCCTGGGGAGAGTCCAGGGCTGACATTTACTGACTGGACAGAAGGAGTTCAGTGTCTTCAGAACTTCCTGTTCGTGCCAACGACCTCATCTGTCACCTTAAGAAGGCAGTCTGTACACACAAAAATGAAAACATATCCTAGGAGAAAATCATGATGACTTCAGCCTTTAATGCTCTCACAGCTCCTTTTTTTTTTTTTTTTTTAATCTTGAAGGGATATTTTAGGGGACGTGTCTCTTGTCTAGAGGAAATATTTATATGAATTTAGCAATTCCATCAACTTCTCTTTCTTTTGTGAATTTCAAGTAAAATTAAATTTAAAATTGTATCCGGAAGATGACTGCTGTAGTTTTATAACAGTCTCTCTGCCCATCTGTTCCTCACCCGGGCTGTTTTCATTCGCAGATTAAGTTACCCACGTCGATGGGCACCTGACGCGATTGGTTATCCTGGCTGGAGGGACGGGGTTGTGTCCTTACCTCCATCTTTAGGATGACAGCATGTTTATAATGCGCAGGTGCCAGTTTAAAAAAAAAAAAAAGAAGAAAGAAAGAGAAGAAAAATAATCAATCTAAATATCAATTTCAAGTAATTGGAGGAAATAATAGTAAAATGAATTGAAAACCATAGTTAAGTACAAAAGAGAGAAAATCAGAAATTGAAGAAAGAGAAACAAACTCCGCCAATGGACGGGATCGCCGCAGCACATGCTGGTTTGTCAGGAAGAAGGACGCTCAGACGAACAGCCGACCACGGGTAACCAGAAACGACGCGAAAAGGCAAACTTCTAAAGTGACCACACTGCCGGCTAAAACAGACTCAAGAAGGAAGAGGAGAATCTAGAAAGTTCTCTATTTATTAATGTAGTTGATAATTAAATGTACAATTGAAATGTCTCCGTCCAAGACAAATCCTCCAAGCCCACGTGCCCGTAAATCCTTCTATTTACAGAAGAACAGCACACATAGACTCACACACACAGACTCACACACAGACTCACACAGACTCACACACAGACTCACACACAGACTCACACACAGACTCACACACACAGACTCACACACAGACTCACACACAGACTCACACACACAGACTCACACACAGACTCACACACAGACTCACACACAGACTCACACACAGATTCATACACAGACTCACACACACAGACTCACACACAGACTCACACACAGACTCACACACAGATTCACACACAGATTCACACACAGACTCTCACACACAGACTCACATACAGATTCACACACACATAGACTCACACACACAGACTCACACACAGACTCTCACACACAGACTCACACACAGACTCTCACACACAGACTCACACACAGACTCACACACAGACTCACACACACAGACTCTCACACACAGACTCTCACACACAGACTCACACACAGACTCACACACAGACTCTCACACACAGACTCACACACAGACTCTCACACACAGACTCACACACACAGACTCACACACAGACTCACACACAGACTCACACACAGACTCACACACACAGACTCTCACACAGACTCACACAGACTCTCACACACAGACTCACATACAGATTCACACACACAGACTCTCACACACAGACTCTCACACAGACTCTCACACACAGACTCACACACAGACTCACACACAGACTCACACACAGACTCACACACAGACTCTCACACACAGACACACACACAGACTCACACACAGACTCACACACAGACTCACACACACAGACTCTCACACACAGACTCTCACACACAGACTCACACACTCTCACACAGACTCACACACACAGACTCACACACAGACTCACACACAGACTCACACACAGACTCACACACAGACTCTCACACACAGACTCACACACAGACTCACACACAGACTCTCACACAGACTCACACACAGACTCACACACACAGACTCACACACAGACTCACACACAGACTCACACACAGACTCTCACACACAGACTCACACACAGACTCACACACACAGACTCACACACACACTCTCACACACACAGACTCACACACAGACTCACACACAGACTCTCACACACAGACTCACACACAGACTCTCACACAGACTCACACACAGACTCACACACAGACTCACACACACAGACTCACACACAGACTCACACACACAGACTCACACACAGACTCTCACACACAGACTCACACACACAGACACACACACAGACTCACACACAGACTCTCACACACAGACTCACACACAGACTCACACACAGACTCTCACTCACAGACTCACACACAGACTCTCACACAGACTCACACACAGACTCACATACAGATTCACACACACAGACTCTCACACACTCACACACAGACTCTCACACACAGACTCACACACAGACTCACACACAGACTCACACACAGACTCACACACACAGACTCTCACACACAGACTCACACACAGACTCACACACACAGACTCACACACAGACTCACACACACAGACTCACACACACAGACTCTCACACACAGACTCACACACAGACAGACTCACACACACAGACTCACACACAGACTCACACACAGACTCTCACACACAGACTCACACACACAGACTCACACACAGACTCACACACAGACTCACACACAGACTCACACACAGACTCTCACACAGACTCTCACACACAGACTCACACACACAGACTCACACACAGACTCACACACAGACTCACACACAGACTCTCACACACAGACTCTCACACACAGACTCACACACAGACTCACACACAGACTCACACACAGACTCTCACACACAGACTCACACACAGACTCACACACAGACTCTCACACAGACTCACACACACAGACTCTCACACAGACTCACACACACAGACTCACACACAGACTCACACACACAGACTCTCACACACAGACTCTCACACACAGACTCACACACAGACTCTCACACAGACTCACACACAGACTCACACACAGACTCACACACAGACTCACACACACAGACTCTCACACACAGACTCTCACACACAGACTCACACACAGACTCACACACACAGACTCACACACAGACTCTCACACACAGACTCACACACAGACTCTCACACACACTCACACACAGACTCTCACACACAGACTCTCACACACAGACTCACACACACAGACTCTCACACACAGACTCACACACAGACTCTCACACAGACTCTCACACAGACTCTCACACAGACTCTCACACACACACAGACTCTCACACAGACTCACACACAGACTCTCACACACAGACTCACACACAGACTCACACACACAGACTCACATACAGACTCACACACACAGACTCACATACAGATTCACACACACAGACTCACACACAGAGCTCTCCCGGGGAAGAGAAGGAAAGGAAACAGCCCCGGGTTTGTCAAGGCCGGAACCGTCTGGATCGGAAAGCCTTATCTGTCCGCAGCGACGAATGGTTCAGGGACAGCGGCAGCGGCGTGCTGAGCCCGCCCCGCCCCCACCACGGTGCCCACATCCTCGTCCTGGGCCTGGCTCCGTGTGTGAGACCCAGCGGCCAGAAGTCTTTTTGTTGTTAATCCTCACCTGAGGATATTTTTCCATTGATTTTTAGAGAGAGCAGAGGGAGGGGAGAGAGAGAGAGAGAAACACTGATGTGAGAGAAACACCTTGGCGGGTTGCCTCCCACACATGCCGTGACCCGGGTGGAGATGGAACCTGAAACCCTTCAGTCTGCAGGCCGATGCCCCAACCACAGGACACAGAGCTAAACCAGCCGCGACCCGGCCAGCGACCTCGAGGGGGACCCCAGAGCACACTTCCCTCTGCCCACGGCCCTACCTCCTCCATCCTGGGTGGGGTCTCAGAAATAAGGGAGCCAGCCACGCGGAGGGCTGCCCGGGTGCGATTGCGTGTCGAGTCCCCCGCCAGCCGACCACTCGCACCTCTGTGTGTGGCTCCGGCAGCACCTGCCCCTTTATCTGGGGTTGGGGGGCGGGGGCGGGGGGGCGGAAGGGGCAAAGACAGAAGACACAGCCAGGGCAACAGCCTCAGTAAGATGTGAATTTAGAATCAGCACCAAAGCAGCCAAAGCAGCCCGCGGTGTGCCGTGTTGTTACAGCAACGGACACGTCTCACCGCACAGCCCTCCCTTTCCCCGGGGACCGCTGCCCCATCCCCTCTGCTGGCGGCGGGCACAGGAGGTCAGGCAGGAAACGGAGGGCGTCTCTCCATGTCTCGGGCAAGTACATCCTGAGCCCCCTCCCCCCCCCCACCCCCCATGAGCCAGGGCAGCGTGAGGGCCCAGGGCCACTGAAGGAGGTGCCAGGTGGCATGGCCAGGCTTAGTGGTGGAAGGTCCAGTCGCCCGTTCAGGAAGGCTTGGAGGGGCAGCGCTGAGGCAGGAGGTCAGGTGCATGTCCCCGGGGCAGCTGACAGGTGTGGCTGGGGGTGGGGAGGTGAGTGAGACCAGGGGAGGTTTTCCGGACGAGCCCCCTCCAGGCTTTGCTGTACGAGCTTCCTCCCAGCCTCCCCCCGAGCCCCCCATCGCCTGCCAACAGCTCCCGGGTGGGACTGCACTTCTCCGACGACCCCGCACGCGGCCTTTCATCGCATGACATAAATCTCTGTGGCTGCACTGACGCTTCCTTAAAAAGCGAGAGCCTGAGTCCGAGGAGGTGGGCCGCTGCTTCCGCCTTCGGGCGGCGTGGTGAGTAATTTCCTCGGGGCGCTCTGGGCGTCGCCATCGATCCATTAGAGGGACCATGGCCGTGGCCCCGTCCATTAATCCCGGGCTCCCAAACCTGAGTCATCCCTCAGCACTTGGGGTGAGAGTTGGCATCATTGATCCGGCTGTCTGGAAGATTCTATTATGACAGCGCGTTTGCTAACAATCCAACAGAGAAAGAAATCGTTCGGTTCATCACGCCATTCTCACTGTCTCCAGGCCCGACACCGCTCCTGACCCCGCCATCGATCAGAAGGGAGTTAGATTCTTAAGTGCGCTCTTAACAACTTCTCGCCAGCGTGGGGGCCGCGCAGACGGAACGCATGGAGGCCGTTCCTGCCCGCACGGCCCATCGGTCTCCATCGCAGGCTCCTGAAGGCTCCCCTCCCGTGGCTTTGCTTCAGGCGGCCATGGGCATCCGTGGAAATGGACGCGGATGGAGGTGCAGGGAAATGGAAAGTGTAACACACATGTGGCTGACGTTGTCCTGGAACTGACTGCCTCTGTGGCCTCTGACAGGTCTCCGTCCGGCTGCAGGGCTGTCACTCAAAGACTTCAGCAGACTCTGCATGTCTGCCAAGGAGCCGCGGGAGGGGTCAGAATAGCCCAGGATGGCTATGGGGCAGGAAAAGTGGTGAGAGGTCTGGCAGCTGGTGGGGATAAAGAGGGGCAGGGACGTGTCTGGTCACATGTGGTTCCCCCATTCTGTAGACAGGGGACCGAGGCCCAGCACCCCCCACTCTGGTTCTGGGCTCTTCCTACAGCACCCAGTGCTCACAGCGCTACCCCCGTGTCCACGGAACATGTCCAGGGAGGGGTGCACGTCTGTACCAAAATACAGTGGAGAGAAGCTGGTCCCTTGTTGGCTTCAGGGACAGCTGCAGCAGTGCCTCCTAAAAGGGAGTAGTAACAAGCCTTCTAAACCGCAGGGGGTGGGTCTAAACCGAGTCTCAAGGCTTTGTTAAGGACAGACAGTCAACCCACATATCGTTCCAGCTCGGAGAGACTACAGTTCCCCGTCAGGGGCAGGCAGCACTGGCCCGGGATCGGGATCCCCGAGTTAAGATTCCGCAGCAATTTCCTGCAGACAATGGGCAAGCCGTCCAACCCACTGAGGCTTCCGTTTTCCATTCTGCAGACCGACACCAAGACTTTGTGAAGGCACTTTCCAGCTCTACCATCCTAGGATTCTTTCTTTGATTTTTTCACAAGTGCTTGGTGGAGAGAGATAACGCGTTCTCACCCGTGTCCCCAGTGTGGTCCTATTGGGGATGATGAATCACATCCAGCCGTCGGTCTTGTCTCTTTAATTTGATGCTGCCTCTAGATGCCTCTCACAAGACCGCTCTCCCTCAACCGCTCACCGCTCTGCAGATGAACTCCACCCCTGGATATATAAAACCTAGGTGCTAACTTCTCCTACGATCAGAGCCACCCGGAGCTTTTCCTTCACTGAACACCTTTAAGCAAAAATGTCTTTGCTCTCAGATGACTCGAGCGCACATTGGGTGGTCTTGCAGGTCATCGTGTCCTACTTTGCCTTCCGTCCTAGAGCAGACCATTGTCTTCTGCATTAGCTCCCAGGGCAACTCATATGTTTGGTGTTTGTCTTGATGTATTTTACGTAAAAGTAAAGGACACTGCCCTGGCTGGTTTGGCTCAGTGGATAGAGTGTCAGCCTGCAGACTGAAGGGTCTCAGGTTCGATTCCGGTCAAGGGCACATGCCCAGGTTGCGGGCTAGATTCCCAGTAGGGAGCATGCAGAAGGCAGCCAATCAATGACTCTCTCTCATCCTTGACATTTCTATCTCTCTCTCCCTCTCCCTTCCTCTCTGAAATCAAAAACACATATATTTTTTTAAAAAGTAGATGACACTTAAATAGTAAAACCTCAAGCATAGAGTAGGAGAGGGTCATCAATGGCGTTAATTTAGGAGTCCAGTGATGAGGAGCGTAGCTGCATCAGATTGGATTTGGTTGTAATACAGTTCTTCTGGTAAAGCCGGGGAGAGGTGGAAATCCTGATGTTGTCCTGTGGTAGATGGTGAAGGCACAGAGAGTTATAAGAGACAGAAAACTATAGATCTGAGCAGTAAGACCATGCCATGCCATCTATCCATCCATTCAGTCATTCACTTAACAAATATCCATTAGGCACTGTTTTAAGCCATCACGGGGTTTGGCCCTGGTTTGCAGAAATGACAAAATTATGACTGGATGTTACTGAGTTATAGGACGTTACTTGTAGGTATTTTGATAGGTAGACGACTGATAACTAACTTCAAAATTCCACCACCCAAAACGAATTTGCTTCCCTGAGTTTGTGGTTTGTGGGTATGGCACAGGCATGTTTGCAGAACAATAACCCTGCTAGAGAAGTTCAGCCCCCGTGGGCGACTTACTAGATTAATTAGGGACAATACATTCAAACGTTCAATACCCACCCCTATAGAGAGAGCCACAGCTGACAAACACAGGCTCAGTGGCACTCACCAGCACACGCTCAGGAAACCAGCACCCACACGCTCAGGAAACCAGCACCCACAGACTCAGGAAACCAGCACCCACACGCTCAGGAAACCAGCACCCACAGGCTCCTCTCACGCCTGACTCCGGTCTCCCAGGGTAGCCATGGTCCCGACTTCAAATGGGATGGTTCCAATTTGCCTTGGTTTTGTACTGTTTACGATTTTGTGTCTGGATCTTCTCTCCCCAGCTCTGTTAGTGAGCTCCCCGCCGTTGTTCCACGCACCGGTAGTTCACTTACTGCTGTTTCTGTGTTGTGTCCTACTGCACAGACACACCACAGCGTGCTTGCCCACTGACTGCGGAGGGGCCTCCAGGTGTGAGCAGTCTGGAGCAGGTATGAACAGCGTGGCCACACACATGCTCCATCATGGCGCTGGTGCACAGCTGCATCCTTGTGAATGTCTTCCTAGGAATGCAGCTGCTGGCTCACAGGGGGTGCGTGTGTGGTTTCAGTGAATAGTCCTCACGGGTTCAAACCATTCCACTGCCCCTCCCGCCAGCACGGGCGTGTGCTCCGTGGCCTCGCCAGGACGCAGTGTCATCGGAGCCATTACAGTGGGCCCACACATTTCCTTTATTATTAATGGCATTAACTTTTCCTCTAAAAAATACAATATCCATGCATTGTGAAAAAGAGAGAGTTAAAAAATATATAAAGTAACCAACAAACCCTGGACTTTTCTCAACCTTATTATCTACTAGAGGCCTGGTGCATGGACTCGTGCATCGGTGGGGTCCCTCAGCATAGCCTGTGGGGATCGGGACAAAACCAGCAGTCCAACACCACCTGCCGATCCTGCCTGCCGCTCCTGCTCATCCTGGCCCTGCTGCGCCTGCCACCACCACCACCACTACCACCACTCAGTAGGCTCGCTGCCACTCCGCTGCTGTCTCCGAGCTGCGGTGGCGAGCCGTGAGCCCTGCATCTGGCGCCCGCCGGTCAGCTGAATGGAGCTCCCCCTGTGGGAGTGCACTGACCACAAGGGGGCAGCTCCTGCGTTGAGGTTCTGCCCCCTGGTGGTCAGTGTGCGTCATAGCGATGGGTCGTTAGGTTGTTTGGTCATTTGGTCGTTCCATCGCTTAGGCTTTTATATAGAGAGACAGACACATGATCCCAATGTAGAGTCAAGAGTATTGGGTTCATCTAATGTACAACTGCCCAGCCTCCGTGGTTCGTTATTCACATAACATTACACAGGAAGCATGTTCCCAGCCTCGTAGATGGTCACGGGGCTGTGACTTCCATGACGTTGTGGTATTTATTGGGAGGATCGTGCCGTGGTTTGCTTCTCTAGACCCTCAACAAAACTTACATCAAACATTTAAAAAGTCAAGTGAATTCCAAGGAGCTTGAGTGGAGCCCAGAGCAAAGCAAAACAATATTTAAAGAAGCGCAACCAAGTCCAGCACCCGACAGCGTAAAGTCCCGACGTCCGTGACCCAACGAGAACGGCCGGCTGAGGAGGAAGCTGGAAACGCTAGCCCAGCAGAGAGAAAGGGACGAGCCAATGGGGACAGAAGCGGGAATAACACGGTCACGGAGGTGCTAGCCGAGGGCACCGACAGAGCAATCCTAACACGCCCCTGTGTTCTAGGAGAGAAGAGAGACCCGAGCCTGGCTAGGAAGCAGAGCCACTCATGCTCACTAACAAGTGCATTTAGGGAGCTTTTCGAGGACAGGTGACTGTATAAAAATCGGTCTCATTTTCACATACTAGTAAGATATTGGACTTTAAAATGTCTAAAATCCCATTTTAAATAGTACCAAACAACATAAAATATTTGAGGTTAAATTCAACAAAACATATGCAATACATGTGTGCGACAGCTGACGGAATCCCTGAGGAGAGAGGTTTGAAAAGGAAAAGCCAAAAGAAGGAAGGGCATACCATGTTCATGGACTGGAGGATGTCCTATTTCAAGGCTGCCTTGACTCTGTTCTTTTAGTGTCTGCATTTTTGAGGCTCTGGCATCTGGGCCCTCACTGACTGGGGAGACGGGCCGGCCGTCCCCAGACGAGCCAGTTACTCAAGGTAACAAACCACCCTTTCTGGGTAGCGAAGCTCATACGCAAACAACCGATCCTGAGCCAGGGCCCGGACACCGCTCCGTCTGGCCCTTCACGGCACGGTGTGCCCCTTCTCTTGGGGACACCGAACACAACAATGGGATAGCGCCTTAGGATGGTGACTCTGAAAAATCACGCAGAAAAGCCAAGAAAATGAATAGAAACATCAGCAAAAAATGTGGCCGACGATGCCCCGGAAGGCAGACGGAATGGCTGGGACAGAGTGTAGTTACCTCAACACACGGCCTCGGCATGGCAAGCGTGGAACAGAGAGCAGCCACCACCTGGGCAGGTGTGGGGAGGACTTGCTGTGGGCATGTGGACGAGGCGGGCGGGGAGGGGGCGGGGGGGGCGGCGGTCGGCAGCTCTCAGGGAAATTTGACAGACGGGTGCCCCCTGACGCAGAGGTTATGTTGCTCAGTCCTGCTCATGCCTCGGGAACCCCCCCCCCCCCGTGTGTGAGGACAGAGATGGGGGCCATGATCGTGGCTGTGGGAGGCTGTGGGAGCAAGGACAAATGACAGTCACTGCAGACATGGATGACACGTCAGCAGCAGCCAAGGGCGATGGGGGTGTGAGCAGAGCAGCCACTCCGTGTGTGCGTGTGCCGGTCACACGCTCTCCGCCGCCCTGCACGGTGGCTGGGCCTGTCCCCACTTCGCCGGGGGAGACATGGTGGCAAGGATTTCAGCATCCCCGCCCGGCAGCGAGGGCAGGGCGGGGCCGCCCGAGGCCAGGACTTTCTCTGGCTGTGGTACCCTTTCTGTTTTCCTTTTCTTACAGAGATTTCAAATATGGACAACAGCAGCGAGGATAATGCCACGAGCCCTGCTGTGGTCCCCCCGCGTTCACACTTGTCGACTCTGGGCCGGCCTCGCGTCCTCCCTGGCCCGGTCCCTCACCCCTACCCTGCTTCTGATGATTGGGAAGCGCATCCCCAAGGGAATGGCACTTCAGCTCTAAGGATTACGGTACGTCGTTGAGAAGTAGGGGTTTTTTCTTTTCAGTGACATCACAATTTGACGCTCCCGCGCGGCCAATTCCAACAACCCACGCTGACGATCCTCCGATCCGCGGCTGTTGTCCCGTTTCCCTGGGTGACTGTCGCTGATTCAGCAGTCGATCTGCCCGTGGGCGTGTCCAGGCACAGCCATGCACGTGGCCGGGGTATCTGCCGGCTCCGTGTCCGCTGATCCTCCGGGGGCCTCCCCCACAGCCTCTCGGCCTCCGGGCGCTGGTTTGCTGAGAACCCGGGACAGGTGTCCCCGAGTCCGGGTTTAGCGGATCGCATCCTGATGAAATAATTTAGACATTTAGATGTGCTCTCTACTTTCTGGAAATTGATAGTCTAGAAACTTGATCAGATTTAGGTTTTTTGCAAAAGTATTAATAGATGATATTTTACATTGCTAACACAGTGTCCATGGCCTAAATCCATTAATCCATCACGGCTTAAAAATTGTCATAGTCAAGTATCACAATTTCTTTCTTTGTTTTTTTGTTTTATTTTGTTTTTGTTAATCCTCACGCGAGGATATTTTCCCCTTGATTTTAGAGAGAGGAGAAGAGAGAGGGAGAGGCAGAGAGAAACATCGATGTGACAGAAACACACCGATTGGTTCCCTCCTGCACCCTCCCTGACCAGGGCCCGGGCTGGGGAAGAGCCTGCAACCCAGGTACGTGCCCTTGACCGGAATTGAACCCGGGACCCTTTGGTCCACAGGCTGACGCTCTATCCACTGAGCCACACCAGCCAGGGCCACAATCTCTTATTTATTCATCACCTGGAGCAGTTGGATCAAGAGAAACTTCCCCTCATTCACTGCTTAGTTGCCTTGAGATAAATTCAAACCCGACACTTCCTAGTTTCCGAGTTAAATGCGTTTATCCCTGCGTCCCCTCCGACGCTGATCGCCGCGTTACGCTCGGCGGGATTACAACACACTCGCACGTTTACATCCACGTGCTGTTCTCCAGGGCACGGCGGTGAACGTCCTTTTATGGAGCTCAGATTTCTTTCCTGGGCGTGTGCCGCCGACCCCGGCCGCCGCTGACGGCCCTCCCGCTGTCAGCCACAGAGCACCCAGGCTTCCCGCACAGTCTCTGCGCGGCTCGGCCGTCAGCCACTTCCGCGTGGGCAAAGGCTCCTCAGGCCCAGGCTGGCCACGGCCCCTGCACACACGCGCTCGCGCAGTCCCCGGTGGTTGAGTTGAGCCAGGAAGTAAAACAAACGAACAAAAAAACACAACAAAAACCATAGAACAATATACTGTGCGCATTTTTTAAAAGTGCAAAGATAACACACTGTGTATCAGATGTATCATCAGACGGCACAGCTCACATCCAGCATGGTGACCCAACCACGGAGGCCGGGGGAAGGGCAGGGCGGGCCAGAGGACAGGGATGTTCAAACAGGAAGGGAGCGGCCTGTGTTAGGGCCTGGGTGCTAATTACCTGACCTCCTGCCCCTGAAGGCCAGTGAGTTAATGAACCTTCAAAGGAGATCGGTGAAGGCGGACCCCCAGGAAAGGTGGTCGTGGCCAGTGGGGAGTGGACGGGAAGCGACTGCCCGGAACAGGGCGTCTGTAGGGCAGGAACGTGGCGGGGAGCCCCCGGGGAGGGGCACACCCTGGGAAGGTGCCAAACCCGATGGTCACTCTGGGCCACGCATGTGGCATGGAAGTTACATTTCCGTTTAATGAAAGGACACGGATCGCAGGCTCTCTCAGCCCCCAGCCTCAAGCCCTGGAGGATGCGCACACACGTGGAGAGCAGGAACACCGGGGGCAGGAAGCCGGCCGCCCCTTGGGCGCCAGGGCTGGTGTCCAACGCGACATTCTCCACCGCAGCGACCCGCGGTCCCCTCACAGCGCGGCGAGGGAGCTCGCACCAGCTCCGCGTGGCTCGCAGGGACCGGACGGGCCCAGCGGCCCCTGCGACGTGCATCTTCAACATGCTTCCACCTGTGCATCCGCACGCGCTGCCTGCTTGCAAGGCCACACTTTGTCTAGTTGCACATCGTAATCCCATCCGTGCAGAGGCCCAGGCGAGAGGAAGGGCGGCTGGGAGGCCGGGCCGTGGAGCGGAAACCACTGAATAAACGCGGCGGAGGGGGCCTGCGGCCCCGACGGGTGAGCTGTGTGCGCGAGGCCGGGAGGAGCCGGGAGGAGCCCGCGCTGTGCCTGGGCCCAAGAAAGATGGCCCCGCAGTCTCGGTTCTGCTCCAGCCCCCTGTGTCCCTCTCAGCGCATCTGAGACGACGGAGACCCTTCCCTCCGCCGCGGTCAGCGCTCCCTCCTCTCCGCGCTCGGAACCCCCGCCCTGGCCTGGGCCTTCCAAACCGCCCCCCTCGCACTCCCCTCCCCGTGCCCGGCACCTGCTTGCGGCTCGTGCCTCGCTGCCCTTTGCAGGCGACCGGCACCTCCCGCCACCCCTCCCTCCTGCTCCTCTCCTTGTGTCCTCTCAACGCGTGCGCGCACACACACACACACACTACACACACACTGATACACACACACTACACACACACACACTACACACACTGCTACACACACACACTACACACACACACACTACACACACACACTACACACACTGCTACACACACACACTACACACACACACACTATACACACACTACACACACTGCTACACACACACTACACGCACACTACACACACACTATACACACTGCTACACACACACTACACACACACACACACACACACTACACACACACTACACACACACACTACACACACTACACACACTGCTACACACACACTACATGCACACTACACACACACTACACACACACACTACACACACTGATACACACACTACACACACACACTATACACACACTACACACACTGCTACACACACACTACACGCACACTACACACACACTACACACACTGCTACACACACACACACACACACACACACACTACACACACACACTACACACACTGCTACACACACACTACACACACACACACTATACACACACTACACACACTGCTACACACACACTACACGCACACTACACACACTACACACACTGCTACACACACACTACACACACACACACACTACACACACACTACACACACTGATACACACACTACACACACACACTATACACACACTACACACACTGCTACACACACACTACACACACACACACACTACACACACACACTACACACACTGATACACACACTACACACACACACACAATACACACACTACACACACTGCTACACACACACACACTGCTACACACACACTGATACACACACACACTACACACACACACTACACACACTGCTACACACACACACTACACACACTGCTACATACACACTGCTACACACACACACTACACACACTGCTACATACACACTGCTACACACACACACTACACACACACACTATACACACTGCTACACACACACACTACACACACACACTACACACACTGCTACACACACACACTACACACACACTACACACACTGCTACACACACACACACACTACACACACACACTGCTACACACACAACACACACACTACACACACACTGCTACACACACACTACACACACACACACTGCTACACACACAACACACACACTGCTACACACACACACTGCTGTACACACACACACACACACACACACACACACACACGTCCCGGAGGTCCATGCAGAAGGCACAGGGCTGGGAGGGGAGGGCGTGCATTGTTCAGGGACCCAGCGAGGCTCCAGTCGGTCCAGACCTGCAGCCCAGGCGTCAGTGGGCGCTGGGCGGTGAGAGCCGAGTGAGGGGCGACCCTGCCCAGACGCCGCTGCTGGGAGGGACTCGCTTCTCTGCTCTCCATGTTGCAACCCAATCAGAGCCGGTCCCCCCTTCGAGAGCAGACGGAACACGGTGAGGAGTGCGTCCACAGCCCAATCAGAGCCGGTCCCCCCTTCGAGAGCAGACAGAACACGGTGAGGAGTGCGTCCACGGCCTGCCGAGGGCTCGCTTCCTGAGGTCGCCCGGCACCGACAGTTGCCAGTTGCTGCCCGGTCAGGGCCCGCACCGCGGTGCTGGTGGGATCCGGGTCGGCCGTGCAGAAGACAGCCATCCATGTTCTCCCCGACCCTGCATGTGCGGCTCATGATGACCTCGCCAGTTCACGCTCCCCCCCCCCCGCCGCCCCTGCATGTGCAGCTCATGATGACCTCGCCAGTTCACGCTCCCCCCCCGCCCCGCCCCTGCATGTGTGGGCTCATGATGACCTCGCCAGTTCACGCTCCCCCCCCCCCGCCCCTGCATGTGCAACTCATGATGACCTCGCCAGTTCACGCTGCCCCCCCCCCCCCCGCCCCTGCATGTGCAGCTCATGATGACCTCGCCAGTTCACGCTCCCCGCGCCCCGCCCCTGCATGTGCAACTCATGATGACCTCGCCAGTTCACGCTGCCCCCCCGCCCCGCCCCTGCATGTGCAGCTCATGATGACCTCGCCAGTTCACGCTCCCCGCGCCCCGCCCCTGCATGTGCAACTCATGATGACCTCGCCAGTTCACGCTGCCCCCCTGCCCCGCCCCTGCATGTGCGGCTCATGATGACCTCGCCAGTTCACACTCCCCCCCTCCGCCCCTGCATGTGCAGCTCATGATGACCTCGCCAGTTCACGCTCCCCCCCCCGCCCCGCCCCTACATGTGCGGGCTCATGATGACCTCGCCAGTTCACACTCCCCCCCTCCGCCCCTGCATGTGCGGCTCATGATGACCTCGCCAGTTCACGCTGCCCCCCTGCCCCGCCCCTGCATGTGCAGCTCATGATGACCTCGCCAGTTCACACTCCCCCCCCCCCCCCGCCGCCCCTGCATGTGCGACTCATGATGACCTCGCCAGTTCACGCTCCCCGCGCCCCCTGCCCCTGCATGTGCGGGCTCATGATGACCTCGCCAGTTCACGCTCCCCCCCCGCCCCGCCCCTACATGTGCGGGCTCATGATGACCTCGCCAGTTCACGCTCCCCGCGCCCCCTGCCCCTGCATGTGCGACTCATGATGACCTCGCCAGTTCACGCTCCCCCCCGCCCCCTGCCCCTGCATGTGCGGGCTCATGATGACCTCGCCAGTTCACGCTGCCCCCCCGCCCCGCCCCTGCATGTGCGGGCTCATGATGACCTCGCCAGTTCACGCTCCCCCCGCCCCCTGCCCCTGCATGTGCGGGCTCATGATGACCTCGCCAGTTCGCGCTCCCCGCGCCCCCTGCCCCTGCATGTGCGGGCTCATGATGACCTCGCCAGTTCACGCTCCCCGCACCCCCTGCCCCTGCATGTGCGGGCTCATGATGACCTCGCCAGTTCACGCTCCCCCCCTCCGCCCCTGCATGTGCGGCTCATGATGACCTCGCCAGTTCACGCTCCCCCCCTGCCCCTGCATGTGCGGCTCATGATGACCTCGCCAGTTCACGCTCCCCCCCTGCCCCTGCATGTGCGGCTCATGATGACCTCGCCAGTTCACGCTCTTGGCTGTCTCTGGACGCCTGGCCGGAATGTCTTTATTGGTCTCAGACTTCCTCCGTGGCACCGCTGGGTGTGTGACGTGTCATCGGCTGGTCCTCTGGCAGAAAGCCCTTCCGGTGGCTGTAAAGGCCTTAAAATGAGGCGGAAGGAGTCCCTTCTCCGGGCCGGGGCTTCTTCCCGTTGTCCAGGGAGGCAAACAGTTTTCCCATAAGTATCGCTTCTCCTCGCTGCCTCTCAATGCAGTTTGATTTATAAACATTCAATTTACACAGAACTTTCCAGAGAGACATTTATCGCGGAAGGTGAGGCACTTGGCATTTGGCTCTGAGATCGATACGTCTGGGCTGGTTTGGAGTGGAGGGTGGACGCGGCTCGGCGGCGGTAAGGGTGGGCCCTTCGCCCCGAGCCAGCCCAGCGCAACCCCCTTACGCATGGCGAGTCAGGGCTGGGCGATGCGGCGCACGGGCAGGCGGTCTCCGGGAGCCGGTGGGGTGGGTGCGCAGGATGTGCCCAGTGGTCACGGGGGTTTAAAGACGCGGACTGTGATCTACAGAACCATCGCGTCCGTCAGACAGGACGTGGGCCATAAAGGCTGCCCAAGATCATGATAATGGCAACAAGAATGACTATAATTTGTAGTAAATTATACAAATTATCACTAAGAATAATAACGAACCCCACAATCTTAGCAGGTTAAAGGACACACCTCTCCATTGACAATAATAATCATTGTCATTGATAACGGTCTTCCCAGGTAGAATATGCAAATCAAGGCAGGATGGTGACAAGCTTTGGCCCCTCCCACTGGGGAGGGGTCACGCTGGAGTCAGGTTCCTCAGGATCTCACTTCAGATTTGTCTCCCTGCTCAGGCCAGACGCGGTGGATTTTCCAACGTCCCCGGAGAATGCTCGCGGACTCACATCTGATCCTTCCGGCCTCCGTCGGACTGTGAGGACTGTGCTGCCCAGGCCCCCGGGCCCCCGCGCTCCCGAGAGCCTGAGAGCCCGCCTGGCCAGGCATTGCAGAGCCGCTCCGGGAGTTCCGGGCCTGGGAGGAGGCGGCCCCAGGGGCTGGGGAAGAGCCACCCCCTGGCTGAGGGGTCAGGGCCAGGGCCTCCGGAGGGCCAGTCTCCTCCCAGTGGAGGCCCAGCCCGAACCCGGCCAGGCCCTGGAGGGGAGTGTGGATCGGGCTCATCCTAGGAACCTTTCACGGTTCATGGGCATGAGCCATCTCCAGAGACACAAACAGGCCGCTCTCTGGGCTCAGGGGTCCGGGATCCGCAGATCAGAGGCTCTCATTACACAGGGGCGGCCTGGGGGACACAGGCAGAGGGGCCCGGGGCTGGGTGCTCCTGTCGCTGCTCATTGGTCGAGGCCTCAGGAGACGGGAGGTTGGTGGCACCACCTGCCCATCGCGGCTGGATAGGGATGGTCGCCATCCCACTGGGCACTGCTCCTTCCGGGCCCCATTCTTTCTCAAATGAGTCTGCTCTCCGCCCTGTCACGCCAGCGTTTATTCTGGGCTTGGGGAATGAATTTGCATTGAAAAACTTGCTGTCATCATCACCCACATTTGCATAATAGAAGCTCTTCATTAGAGCAGAGAATGAAATTAGTCTGATAATCAAATCGATTCATCTGCGATGTCTGTAGAGGGTGGAGGGCCGCAGGCCTGGCTGACAGACAGGCGCCCTGAGGTGGGGGGCGGCCCACCACTGCGTCTGCCGTGCAGGAAACTTCAGAGGCGGAAATCGTGTCTTTGCTCTGCAGACAGCAGGTCCAGGTGGCTCCCCTGGCCCCGGGCGGCACTGATGTCTCGGACCCTCAGTGTCTCATGTAGGGGCACAGATTCTGCATGAGACCTCCTGGAGTAGGGTTTCCCAGATGCAGTTTCTTAGCCAGCTGCAACAGTACCTTTGGGAGCAAAACAATGCAGAAATAAGCCGTCACCACCCCTAAACACACATGTGCACCCCTCACCACACATGTGTGTACATGCACGTACACTGCAACATTCTCATGCATGCACACATGTGTACGGTTATGCGCATATGCACATACCAACAGTCTTACACGTGTGCATGTACACATACATGCACCCTTGTGCACGCACACACACATGAACACACTGCATCACGTCACACGCACATGAGCACACACACCCTCAGGCCCCCCCTCCCTCCTTCCTTGTTTCAGTTGGTGCCCAGTGGGAGCTCAGGGCTGGCGTGGGCTGGATCCCGAGCCAAATGCAAACCCCAAACTCTACCACAATCTCCGGGTGGGAGCCGTGATCAGGAACACCTGGCCCGGGAAATGATGGCTCCACTTCCACGTTCTTATGAGAAAGACACGTGTAGCCTGCGAAGGTCGAAGGCTTTCCAGAAGGAGCCCGCTGTGAGGGAGGAGCCCCTGGTCTTGAAGGGGAGCCCAGGAGGCGGCCTGAGCGGCCAGGCGGGGGCGGCACCACCCGCAGAGACCAGAGCGCCCCTCCCCTCCAGACGCCAGGCCTTCCTGGAGCCACCGATACCCTTGCCCACAGGAGGCCTGGCAGGATCCCCGAGTGTGGCTGCCCCTCTGCCCGAGGGCTCTCCCCGACGTGCACGGGCCTCCCTGACCCCCAGGACCCTGCGTCGGGGCCACCCCTTCAGAAATCGAACTGATGCCCTTTCAGTGCACAGGACGACGCCCCGCCCACCAGGCCACACCGGCCGGGGCTGTCCACGTGACTTTTAAAAATACACGTGGGTGACCCTCTGAAACCATCGTGCTGGCATGATGACTGGAATAAACTAGAGCGTCCGTTTGGGGGGGAATGGGCGTCTTTACGATACGGACCCTCCACTCCGCGTCGTGGTGCACCCGTGTACGCAGACCCTGGGTGGACCTCCAGCGCCGTGTGGGTCCCAGCACGTGAGCCTCGTGTGTGCTCCATAGACCTGCGCCCGGAGGTTTCATTTTCCAACGACTGAACGGCGTGGTGCCTTCCGCCTCGGTTTTCGCGTGGGTGTGGCTGGCACAGGACCCGTGGGCTGCGCAGGCCGAGCGTGCTCTGTGGCATCGGTGGACGTCCTCAGGAGGAGAGCGTGTGAGCGTGGATTCCTGCGGAGTTTCTATGCGGAAAATCGTGTCACCTGTACTAACAGCCGCTCTTTCTTTCCAACCTGTGCAGCAAGCACGTCAAACTCAGAGGCGAACACGGGCCAAAGAAACACGGAATGCGGCCCGCGGGCTGCAAGTTGACACGCTTGCTGCACAGGCTTTGTTTTTTACCAGAGGCCTGGGGCACGGCTGGACGGCGCGGCCTGAGGGATCAGCCTGCTGTGGAAGCGCCACTCATCCCGGTCACTGACCACCAGGGGGCAGCTCCTGCGTTGAGCGTCTGCCCCCTGGTGGTCAGTGCACGTCATAGCGACTGGTTGACCGGTCGTTCTGGTCGTTCCACCATTCGGTTACTGGGTTTTATTACATAGGATTCCTGTGCTCTCCACGGCGCGCCCTCCCACACGATGCCGACCGCACTGAGGAATGGGCACCCCGGGCCGACTCCCACCCTCTAACACGGGGGTTTCCCTCAGGGTGTGGGGGTGTGGGAGCCCTTGAGGTGACCCGGCGAACAGGAAGGGGGGTCCCAGGTGCCCTCTCATCCTCGGCAGGCATTTGCGGGAGAAATTGGGTGGCCTCTGCCTCCTCGCCCTGGGGCCTGCTGTCCTGAGGTCACAGAGGTCACAGTGCCGGCCCCCCCCCCCCGTTTGCACTCACCTGAGCATCATGGCCGACCCCTGTGGGGGGCACCATGCATCTGCGTCCAGGCGATGGCCAATGCTGGGTGGGTGAGGGATCCTGTGGGTGGGAGCTCGAGGTGGAGCGGGAAGTCCCCGGCCTGTCCCCAGCTCACCCGCCATTGTCACTCGTTCCGCAGCCCTGAGGGGACAGCCCGTCGATGCGGAGAGGGATCCCCAAGCCTCGGGCCACAGTGGTCACTGACCACCCGAGGTCTTTCCAGAATCGTCTTTTGGAAGGAGGAAATGGTGGACTGTCCACCGAGCGGGTCAGTCAGTGGGGTGGGGGCGCCCCAGGACAGGACAGCTGAGTGAGGGCCTGGGGACACCCGTGGGACACCCTCCCCTGACTTCCGGCCGGGGGTCCGCCAGAGCGGGACAACCTCCAGCGGTAAAGTTTGCCTAGAGTAACTGAGGCCAGCGCAGCCCCGCCTACCTCATCCTTCGTAATTGTAACAGCATCAGCAATGAAGACTTAACACAGCAATGATTGTAACGGCAGCTTTGACAACAGGAACAGTAATGTCAGCAAATGTCCTTCACCACGTACCGCGCACTTCCTTAGACAGATTTCATTTCATGTCATCCTCCGAGGCCACCCGCCCTCATGTTCTTTTTATTTCAAGATTGAATTCTTATATACAAGCTGATGGCCGTATATACACTGAGTGGCCAGATTATTATGATCTCTGAACGCATAATAATCTGGCCACTCAGTGTATATCCTATATAATAAAAGGCTAATATGCAAATTGTCCCCTCAACCAGGAATTCAACCAGCAGGCAGGCGGGCCAACCGCCCATGTCCCCTCCCCCTGGCCAGACTGGCTGGACCTACCCATGCACGAATTCATGCACCAGGCCTCTAATATCGTTCAGAGATCATAATAATCTGGCCACTCAGTGTACACCTTACAAAAGCACAGGAGAGCACAGCGTGTATTGTCCTAAACGCATACTTTTATTTCTTTTCTCTATTGGTTCCTCCTCCCATCTCCTCCTTTTCACCCGCAACCTCCCTTCGCTACCCAGCAGCTCCAGCCCTGGGCCATCCATACCGTCCACTCCTCCCGGTCCACACCCATGTGCATGCACATCACATGTCTGTCACATGTGTAAATGTGCAGCACTCATGCATGCTCACACACCTGCACACAAATCACATGTCTGTGACATGCACAGATGTTCAGCGCTCACGTATGCTCACACATATCACATGTCTGTCATATATGCAAATGTGCAGCGCTCGTGTGTGTACACGTAGACCCCTGTCCATGAATGTGCAGCCTCCATGTTTTGTCCTTGTTTTACATAAACAAAGTGTACACAGCTCACCTTCCGCGTCCTCCTGCTGGCTCTCCCCGCCTCGCCTGGCCGCTGGGTGGCGCGGGACGGAGGCAGGACTCCACGTGTGAGCTCCCGGCGCTGTTTGCACGGAGCTCGGGGCCGCCCTCCGTGGGTCCGTGACTGTGAGCTCCGCGGCAGCTGCGCCCACTTCTCTGTAAAAAAAAGTCGCTCTTAGGTTTTGTTTTTGCTTTTCAAGGATAAAGCTTAACCTCAAAGAGCCCCGGTGTGAAAACACAGAAATCATAAGATTCATCATGAGCTCGGACTCTAGCAGGTTCGCCGAGCAGCAGCTCCGTGAATCGGGAGGCAGCGCCGAGCCCTGTGAGAGGCAAGTTGGAAAGCTTCGGACCAGAGGAGGCCTGGAAGTCGGTGCGGTACCGTGGGTTCTGTCTTCTCTCTTCCTTTCTGAACGTCAAACCATCTGAAGAAGCTGCGAATCATAATTTCCCTTAATAACATGGCCGTGTTTAGCCCCTGCTCCCTCTGCAACTCTGAGCCGCCGTGGGTGGGCGGGGAGACCCCGGCGAGCCCCGCCCCCAGGCGCCCCTCTGTGTCCTGAGCCCCCTGGGGACTCAGGACACTCTCCTCACTGAGCTTGGGAGGACTCTGACTGGGAGTCAGCACAGCAGGGAGAAGAGGCCAGAGGGCTGAGGATGCAACCGACCTTGACGGGCAGCATCCAACCTTGACAGGCAGAATCCGACCTTGACAGGCAGAGTCGGCCTTGAGAGACGATGACAAGGCCTGGGACTCAGTCCTCTCCCGGGTCCTCGGGCGCTGATCCAGGACCAGGAACGGGTGGATGGAGTACAGGCGGGACCTTCGTCCTGGCTGGAGGTGACACTGGCAGCCCTTCCTCGGTGGGCGCCACCTTGGGCGCCACAGCGGCCAGCAGGAGTGGAAGCGGATCACTCCGTTTCCACAGGACAGAGGCTCACCCTGTCCTCACAGCCCGAGTGTCTCCCAGGGAGCGGAGGGTGAAGCTCGGAATAGCCCGCGTGCGGCTTAGGAAGCTCAGAAGGCTGTGCCCGCCTCCCAGCTGCCCTCCCACTGTGGGTGCCCTATCCTTCCTGCTCAGCCACTATGCCTCCCCGGACCCTCGATACCACCACTCCCTCCTGCCCTCTCTCTGCGCCCGCTCGCGGGTTTCTGGGCTTCTGTGTTTGGGGACCCCCCTCCCAGCCCCTCACCGTTCGTGCAGTGTCAATGGGACTGTGCTTTCAAAGGCAAATGCCGAACTGACCATCACAGTGCCATTGGGCAGCGGGACCTCTGGGAATGGACTGGCATTCTGGACCCTCCGTCGATAAGAAAGGAGGCGGGATCCAGGAAGGGCAAGCTGAAAGATTGGGCATGGCCATTCTCCATCCCGGAGCTGGTCTGTGAAAATGAGTCATCGTGTCGTGTCCTCCCTGGACAGTCCGAGCAGACGCAGGGAGGTTAGTGCCTTGGCAGAGGTTCGGTGAGTGGCCCGAGCGTCTGCCTCCAGGGAGCGCGGGCCCAGGCTAAGCTGCTGCCTGTCCACCTCTGGAACCTGGCGTTTGCCTGTGTGGGGACCAGGTGCTGAGAAATGGAGAACATGAAGACGTGAAGGGCTCTTGCCCATCCCCAAGGCTGACTCTCAGGCAATGGTAGCAGTCAACCCAAGGATCGCCAACTTCAGAGGGTTCGCCACAGCCCCCTTTCTCCTGGGTTACTGTCCCCGGAAATTCTGCCGTGACCCTCCCAGAACAGCACCCGAGCCTAATGGCCACATGCTGGTTGATCCTCCAACCTGTTTGGGCTCTGAACCCCCTGAAACCCGGCTGGGGTGTCCCAGGAGGGAATTGAGACCAGGACTCCTACCACAGGAGTGGTTAAATGTCCTCAAATGCTGGCCCTGCACGAGGCCAGAATCAGGTCAGGTGTGGCATGGAGGCCAAGGTATCACAATCAGTATTTACACTCAAATAGGGCATTGGATTGAAGCAAGTGCTCAGTAGGTGAGAATGAGGTGGAGGTCAAAGTGCATACTCTGTAGATTCCGGTAAATTGGAGATCACTTTGTCACCTCCACAGGGAATTCTGTCACCCAGCAGGCCCAGACGTGGGCACAGCCTCTGAGCTAGGCTAGTCTTGCTCTTCAAGGGGCCAGAGAAAGGCAGGAATGATGGTGATGGTGATGATGATGATGGTGATGATGATGTGATGATGATGGTGATGGTGATGGTGATAATAATGATGGTGATGATGGTGATGAAGATGATGATGTTAGTGGTGGTGATGATGGTGATGATGGTAATAATAATGATGATGGTGGTGATGGTGATGTTAGTGATGATGATATGGTGATGATGGTAATAATGATGATGATGGTGATGATGAAGGTAATGGTGATGATGGTGGTGATGAAGGTGATGGTGATGAAGGTGATGATGAAGGTGATGGTGATGATGAAGGTGATGGTGATGGTGGTGATGATGATGATGGTTATGATGATATTAGTGATGATGAAGATGGTGATGATATGGTGATAATGGTAATAATGATGATGATGGTGGTGATGGTGATGATAGCGATGATGATGGTGATGGTGATGATAGCGATGATGATGGTGATGATGATTATGATGGTGATGATGAAGGTGATGGTGATGATGATGATGATGATGATGATGAAGAAGGTGATGGTGATGATGAAGGTGGTGACGACAATAATAATAGTGATAACCACAGTAGTCAGGTTTATAGTTGTGGGAATCCCTGGAAGTGAGTTACATGCTGAGCACCGAGTCCTGCTTCACAAGGGTCCTCATTTAATCCTCTTGCCAACCCCACAAAGTGGGACCCTTGTTCTCCCTGTTTTACCGACAAGGAAACTAGGCTCATAGGGATTGTGGAATCAGAGTCCTTGTCTGTCTGAACCTCAAGTCCACACCCTCACCCTGAGCTGTTCTAGGTCAAGGTGAGAGGGTCCAGTGTAGTGAGGGCTGGACACACAGAGGAGGACACTACTGGTACTTGGGATTTAATTCAAACCTGCGATGAATTCTCAGGCTAGTGGGACTGGATCCGACCTTCCTACTGTGATTGGCAGAGGGCCTGGTAGGCATGTGCTCAGGTAGGAGAGGTCAACGCTCAGGGAGGAGAGGTCAACGCTCATGTAAGAGAGGTCAATGCTCAGGGAGGAGAGGTCAACGCTCATGAAAGAGAGGTCAACGCTCAAGGAGGAGAGGTCAACGCTCAGGGAGGAGAGGTCAACACTCAAGGAGGAGAGGTCAACGTTCAGGGAGGAGAGGTCAACGCTCAGGGAGGAGAGGTCAACGCTCAGGGAGGAGAGGTCAACGCTCAAGGAGGAGAGGTCAACGCTCAAGGAGGAGAGGTCAATGCTCAGGGAGGAGAGGTCAATGCTCAGGGAGGAGAGGTCAATGCTCAAGGGGGAGAGGTCAACGCTCAGGGAGGAGAAGTCAATGCTCAGGGGGGAGAGGTCAACGCTCAGGGAGGAGAGGTCCAATGCTCAGGGAGGAGAGGTCAACGCTCATGTGAGAGAGGTCAACGCTCAGGGAGGAGAGGCCCAGATCAGGTAGGAGAGGCCCAGGCACACTTCCAACCTCAGCAGCAGCATCGCTGAGTGCCTTTGTACCAGGTGGGTACAGCACCTTTAGGACAGAATTCCTGGGTGAGGTGGGTAGTGCCTGTCTGGCTCTGCCACTCTGAGCTCCATCTCCCTGACCCTGAGGATTGGGGAGCAGCCCCCTGGGTGGGCACCTGGGTGGGCCTTCCACTCGGAATGTAAGGGAGAGTTCAGAGCCACTGATGAGAGTGCGGCGGGAGAGACCCACCTCTGCGCAGGTGCGGGGACGAGGGCCTGGCACTGATTTCAGATGCTTCCAGCCGCGAGACTCCATGGTGACCGCTGAGGTCACGGCTGCATGTCCTTGCCCTCCATCTGTCCATCGGAGCCCCGGCTGCTCCGGGCCATGTGGGCAGCTCAGATCTCCTGCCTCAGTCCTGCCCTACGCGCTGCTCACGTTCCTTCCAGAGGCAGCATCTATCGATCCACAGAACGAGCTTGTTCGTCAGGCTGTGAGATGCTGGCGGCCTGCAGCGCTGGTCAGCTGGGGGGAGGGGGGCTCCCTGCAGTGCCGGTCAGCTGGTGGGAGGGGTGGGGCTCCCTGCAGTGCCGGTCAGCTGCGGGGAGGGGGGCTCCCTGCAGTGCCGGTCAGCTGTGGGGAGGGGGGGCTCCCTGCAGTGCCGGTCAGCTGGGGGGAGGGGGGGGGGGCTCCCTGCAGTGCCGGTCAGCTGGGGGGAGGGGGGGGGGCTCCCTGCAGTGCCGGTCAGCTGCGGGGAGGGGTGGGGCTCCCTGCAGTGCCGGTCAGCTGCGGGGAGGGGGGCTCCCTGCAGTGCCGGTCAGCTGTGGGGAGGGGGGGCTCCCTGCAGGCCGGTCAGCTGGGGGGAGGGGGGGGCTCCCTGCAGTGCCGGTCAGCTGGTGGGAGGAGGGGGGGCTCCCTGCAGTGCCGGTCAGCTGGGGGGAGGGGGGCTCCCTGCAGTGCCGGTCAGCTGGGGGGAGGGGGGCTCCCTGCAGTGCCGGTCAGCTGGGGGGAGGGGCGTGCCTGCAGCACTGGGCTCCGGGTCCCCCACGCTCCCCCGGGACTGAGAGCTTCCAGCTGGAAGCTACCAGTGCACAGACTGCCGCTGCCCATGTTGGTCCAGGCCCACCTCCCCCGGCAGGTGGCCCTCCTGGCACACCAGCGGCCCCGCTCTGTGGGTTTCACCTGGGGGAGCAAACAGCCCGGCTGGTGCAGCCGGGGGTTGAGGGGGGTCAGGGGAGAGGGCCTAATCTGGAGCCGGCAGGTGGCGGGGCCCAGCGGGGCTTTGTGCTGAGCACCAGGCAGGGATGCTTCGAGGCCCACCGTGATCCTATTAGCCCGCAGAGCAGCTAACAAGCGGCGTGTCCGTCCACGCGCCCCGTCTGTGTCCTGCGCTGTGATGAACCACACAGGGAAGTCAGGCCTTCTCAGCGGGCGGAGCGGGAAGAGCTGTTGTTTCTGAGACGCGGTGCTCAACCCGCCGCTCGGGCTCCAGGCTCCGTCAGACTCTTTAAGGTTCATCTTAATCCTTGCCCTGCCCCCCCCACCCCTGCCCCCCACCCACCACCACCACCCCGAGGTGCAGGCGGGCTGCTCCCGGTCTGGACGCCAGAAACAGGAGATGCTCGGAGAACAGACATTCCTGGGAAAGG
This sequence comes from Ia io, assembly GCA_025583905.1. NCBI lineage: Eukaryota > Metazoa > Chordata > Mammalia > Chiroptera > Vespertilionidae > Ia > Ia io. The sequence continues at coordinate 111,083,869 of JAJQQW010000007.1, read as the reverse complement.
CCTCCGTCGCGGTTATTAAAGCTGCAGGCTCGGAGGATGCCGCGGCATCGGCTCCCTAGGAGGGAGCTCACGGAGGGCGTTCAAGGTCACTGCCGCTCCCACCGAGCTCCCTGGCCGTGTCGCGCCCTGTCACTGTCCTGTGCCTGGTGCCCCTGCCCTCTCTCTGTGAGTCAAGTGCGGGCCATCAGGGCGAGGGTGTGTCGGAGTCGGCCCTTCAGCCACCGCCTGGCACAGGCTTCTGCTGGGCGAGCGTCCCCAGAGGCCACCGTGGCCGCGAACGGAGCCGGAGAAGCCGTGTCCGGGGTCACCCGGGCCAGCTATCAGGCGAGGGGCTGCCTCTGCGGACCACGGCCAGGGCCTTCTCTCTGAGCATCGGCGGTGCCCCACCCTGCGCTCCGAGTCTGCTGCCCCGACCCATCGCCAGCGCCCGGCCCCTCAGGGATTAGACCACCATTCCTTAGGCCACAGGGCTCATGGGCTCGGGGCGGCTCTCGCTGGGGGTCTCCGGCTGCTGTCTGCTCACAGTTCGACAGGGACTGAGCGTGACACATCGGCAGCACGAGGCGCCGGCTCTTGGCGGGGCCAGCTCCTCTGCTCTGGGCGTCTGTCTCCGTGGGGCTGCCTGCGGAGGGGGTGGGGGGGGAGAAGGTCTTCGTGGTACGTTGGCCAATCGGAGTGAGCGACCCAGGGCCCGGTGGAGGCTGAAATGCCTCCATGGCCACCCTGGTCCTCTGCCTTCTGGGGGTCAAACAGCCCTGACTGTACGGGAGGCACTGGCTGGGACATGGGCAGGGCGGCATGGATCTTGGGGTCCCCGTGGATCTTGGGGTCCCCGTGGCCCCCATGTTGGGCATCCCTCTCCTGGGCAACCCGGGCCTTCCGTCATCGGCGGCACCTGAGGCCGGACCGTGTTTGCCGGCCTTTGTATCTCCTGTTGAGCGAGCCCCCCCGCCTGCGTGCGTGGACAGGCCCCCAGCTGGGCGCTGCGTGGATTTGTGCGGGTCCCTCCCGATTTGGAAGGAGCCCTCTGCTGTGTCCATGGAAAATCATTGTCGTCGTTCTGCTGCCGTCAGTTAGCTTGGTGCGCTTGTCATCTGTCACCAGGCATGTGTCCATCTCTTCCCGTGTGTCTCATCCTTTATCGCGAAGCTTCCCGCCACGGCTTGCATACGTATTTTCATCAAACTACAGTGTATGTACACGCACTCTAAGCTGTGGCCCATCCGTGCTTCCTTTCGCGAGTGGGGAGCCAGCCTCCCCCCGCAGGTGATGCGCCGACTTCCATTACCCATCAACCTCCCACTCTCGGTGCGGGTCCCCGGCGCGGCTGTCTCGACGGTCCATTCTGCTCCCGGGGGGCGGGGCAGGGGTTGCGCAGCGGATTTCTGGCTGCTTTGGTCTCCCTGTCACCTCCGTCGGGCAAACCAACACCCACGTTCCCGTACAAGTGAACCCTCAAAACCGTGCCGGCTGCTCCGCTCACGCCTTATCCGTTGAGCTGGAGAAGCAGCTCATGGCTCCCGTAATAAAACCCGCAGACCGCCGTTTGCCGCGCCAGCAGAAGCTCCGAGGCCGTGGCATCGCCCAGGTCACCCCCATCCGGACGATCTCTGGTGTCTGCAGCCCCCCTCCTGGTCCCATGCCCAGCTGAGGGCTCCCTCTGCCCCTCAGCCTCTCACCCTCTTTTCCCCGAGGGCGGTGCTGGCCCATGCAGGAGACACTCATCACACACAGCATTTGAATGTAGTTAAACCGGAATGTGATGAAATCTCACCGTTTTCAGGCCCCTTCACATCAGTTCCCGCAGAATGTGCCGTCTCCGCGCAGTTCACGGCGGAGGGCTGCCCCCGCACATGCTCCGGGGCATCGGAGGTGAAGCTCTGAGCCAGGTTTGACTGCGGCTTCGTGTTGGACACGGAATTCCCTTCGTGTTGCCTATTCGAGCATGTTCAGTGCTCTTGCTTCACGTTCTACTTGAGGTCACGCCGTTTATTTCATTTTAAAAAATATACATACATATTTTTATTGATTCCAGAGAGGAAGGGAGAGGGAGAGAGAGATCAGAAACATCACTGATGAGAGAGAATCATTGATGGCTGCTCCTGCACGTCCCCTACTGGGGATGGAGCCCACAACCCGGGCCTGTGCCCTTGACCAGAATCAAACCCGGGACCTTTCAGTTCAGAAGCTGACGCTCTATCCACTGAGCCACACCAGCTCAGGCTCCCTGTCTATTTCAATACATGGCGGGAATGAGAAGGGCGGGATGTACAAGTTCAGGACCAGCAGCCTCACAGGGGACGTGACCATGAGTCCTTCACCGGGCAGGTCATGGAGGGTCATGCCCGGACCCATCACGTCCCTCGTAAAAGGTGATCTTCCCGTGAGCACGCCCCGTCCCCGGTTTCTGTGCATCGGGTTAATGCGCCCCTGACGCTGCTTTTCCCGATGCCGGAAGGGTTTGCTGCGGCCAGGGAGACGCCGCTTGCTCTTGGTGCCGTCACTCGCTCCTCCCCCCTCCCCTAACCCCCGTGAGGTCCCTCCTCGGTCCCAGAGGCACAAAGGGGACGCCGGGCTGTCCTTCCCGGATCCCTTGAGGTCTTGTTTCCCGCCACAGTCACCACTTGGTCTCACATGATCACATAAACTTCTAGAAAGCTCTCCAGCGGCCTGACCATTTCTCACGTGGCAACGATTCGCCCCACATGTCTGTCAGACGCGGAATCGGAGGACTCTCTCCGCGGGCCCAGTCTCCCGCCCTAGCAGAGACCCCGCATTCCCGTTCCACGCGCCTCACGTCCCCCCACGTTGACCCTGGAGTCACTGTCACGTCGTTATTTTCCGGGGAAGGAAAGGACTCTGAGTGGTTATCAGCCTGTGACTCTGAAAAGCCATCGGATGTGGGATTCCGTTTCCCAAGCCTGCCATGCTCCCTCGGGCTGTCCTAGAACAGCCATCGCTGCTGGCCAGGGCCCGGGGTGGAGGCCAGCCATCGCCGCCGTGACCAGGGCCCTCAGAGCCCGCGGTTCAGCGACCACGTTCAGAGAGTAACCTCAGAGCGGAAGCTTTTACCCGGTGGCTCTCAAAGCGAGGTCCGTGAGTATGTGGGGGACAACACTTAGTTTCCGTGTAGAAAAGCTGGGCAGGCGGGGCTGCAAGATGAGGGTTATCAAAGCAGGTCCCACCCCTCCCGCAGCCTCTGAAGGAGACGTCGTAAAGGTTATGTTTGCCGGAAGCAGCTGTGCCCATTTTTTTTCTGGGCGTCTAGGTTAACACGCCTTTGAAACGTCTCTGTTTGCTGTCCTGTGAGCGACATCAGTGACGGGCGGAGAGGGGCCCGGGCTCCGTGGGCGATGGGCAGACATGCGTGCTTGGTGGGGGAGCATTTGTCTTCGGAGAAGAGCCGGTGGGCTCTGAGCACAGGCCAAGCCGCTGATCATGGATATTGAGTGGATGGACAAAGGATGGATGGAAGGATGGAAGGATGGATGGAAGGATGGATGGATGGATGGATGGATGGATGGATGGATGGATGGATGGATGGATGGATGGATGGATGGATGGATGGATGGATGGATGGATGGATGGATGGATGGATGGATGGATGGATGGATGGATGGATGGATGGATGGATGGATGGATGGATGGATGGATGGATGGATGGATGGATGGATGGATGGATGGATGGATGGATGGATGGATGGATGGATGGATGGATGGATGGATGGATGGATGGATGGATGGATGGATGGATGGATGGATGGATGGATGGATGGATGGATGGATGGATGGATGGATGGATGGATGGATGGATGGAAGGATGGATGGATGGATGGATGGATGGATGGATGGATGGATGGAAGGATGGAAGGATGGATGGACGAAGGATGGGTAGAAGGATGGATGGAAGGATGGATGGATGGATGGAAAGATGGATGGAAGGAAGGATGGGTGGAAGGATGGATGGATGGATGGATGGATGGATGGATGGATGGATGGATGGAAGGATGGAAGGAAGGATGGATGGATAGATGGATGGATAGATGGATGGATGGACGAAGGATGGTTAGAAGGATGGATGGAAGGATGGATGGATGGAAGGATGAATGGATGGATGGACGAAGGATGGGTAGAAGGATGGATGGAAGGAAGGAAGGAGGGATGGATGGAAGGATGGATGGATGGATGGATGGATGGATGGATGGATGGAAGGATGGATGGAAGGATGGATGGAAGGATGGATGGATGGATGGATGGATGGATGGATGGATGGATGGATGGAAGGATGGATGGAAGGATGGATGGACGAAGGACGGGTAGAAGGATGGATGGAAGGATGGATGGATGGATGGAGAGATGGATGGAAGGAAGGATGGGTGGAAGGATGGATGGATGGATGGATGGATGGATGGATGGATGGATGGAAGGATGGAAGGAAGGATGGATGGATAGATGGATGGATAGATGGATGGATGGACGAAGGATGGTTAGAAAGATGGATGGAAGGAAGGATGGATAGAAGGATGGATGGATGGATGGATGGATGGATGGATGGAAGGATGGAAGGAAGGATGGATGGATAGATGGATGGATAGATGGATGGATGGACGAAGGATGGTTAGAAGGATGGATGGAAGGATGGATGGATGGAAGGATGAATGGATGGATGGACGAAGGATGGGTAGAAGGATGGATGGAAGGAAGGAAGGATGGATGGATGGAAGGAAGGAAGGATGGATGGATGGATGGATGGATGGATGGATAGAAGGATGGATGGAAGGAAGGAAAGATGTCAAGATGAATGGATGGATGATGGATGACAGATTCGGATGCAAACTCACTCACACGAAGCTAAATGAGAGACACCAGCTAAGCAGCGTTTTCTTGGGGATGATTGCATCTGCTGTGCAGCGGGCACAGGCTGTCATTCGGTGTTTTCATGTTTTCCACTGTGTCAGGTCCTGGTGAGGAATCCTCCTGGTGAGGAATCTGTGCATTAGAGTCACTTCTGTTTTCCAAGTGAGGGAAGTGCAGTGAGCAGCCTCACCCAGGTCCAGGCCTGAGGCCTCCACACAGATGTGGGTTTTGGTCTGATCATAACTCCTGTGCATTCCACGTCTCTGACCCTGTGGACAGGAGCGAATGGCACCCAGACCCTGAGACGGGCAGGACACAGGGCCAGAGGATGCGGGGCGAGAGGATGTGGGGCGAGAGGATGCGGGGCGAGAGGACGCGGGGAGAGAGGACACAGGGCCAGAGGATGCGGGGAGAGAGGACGTGGGGCGAGAAGATGCGGGGCGAGAGGATGCGGGGAGAGAGGATGTGGGGAGAGAGGACGTGGGGAGAGAGGACGCGGGGCCAGAGGACGCGGGGCCAGAGGTCACAGGCCCCAGGGAGGGCACGGCGCTGGCTCGGGCTCGCCAGCAGTGACGCCCTGCAAAGGTCACTGGGGGCTGACGGGCGTTGGCTCCGTGGCAGCACTGGCCTTACCCACCCGTTTATTCTGCGAGTGTCTCCCTCTGCACCAGCCATGAGGGGTCCCTCTTCTGTGTCGGCTCCTTCCTGGGAGGCAGGGGGCGCCCTGTGACCCCGCCGGGAGTCTGACCCGCGGTGTCACGCCCTGATTTCTGCTGTATAAACCCACTGCCACTGCCGCCGCCGCTGCTGCCATGGCCTGCTCGCCCCCACCCACCGCGATGCAAAGCCAGGCCTTGAAACTCAGGATCCAAAATCCACGAGCAATTCCAGAGCCGCCCACGGCAGGCGGCGGCCATTCCGGGGCACGTGCCTTCCGAGCAGGATGGATACACTCGGACGGACACGAGCTCTGCTCAGTCCCCGGAGCCGCTGACCCTTCCGGAGCCCGCCCTCGTCTGTCCCACAGCCTCAGGTCCCCTGCGCCGCCCCTTCACTGGACAGATGCAGATAAATGCGGACGCACGTCCAGGGTGACCAGCCGGCCTCAGCACAGCGGCGTCAGTAACTCACCCTCTGGTAGGTGAGCAGTTAGAGAGCTGAGCGAGCGGTCAATGGAAGCTTCTGGAAGGTCTTCCCCACCCCCTGGTCCGAGACTTGGCTTCCAGCCACTGTGCCAGGCCTGCCATTAACCTCCCGCGATCTTCAATTAGCGGCAGCCAGGGCCTGGCAGGTGCCGGGATGCGGAGGCCGGGCCAGGGCATCGCCCGGGGCCGTGAAGGCGCTAAGTGAGCTGCTGGAGGGACGCCCGGGAGACATCGATCGGCTCAGGTGGGCACCCTGGGGGGCTGCCCGCCCACCCCACACCCGCTCCGGGAGCAGGTGCCTGGGGGGCCCTGATGGCCGAGACCCACGTGACTCCCGCCATGTCCCTGAGCGTGGAGCCCGGCGTCAGGCAAGGCTCAGCACAGCCGGCAGCTTTCTGTGCGATCTTTGCCGTTTTCTGTAAATTCTCTAAAAATGGCTGAGCTTCAAAACGCCGCCGATGGCTAGGTGGGCTCTTTCCCAGGACACGGGGCGTTGGGCGACGCAGTGGGATCTTGCTGCGTGACCACCTGGCAGTCTGAGCGCCCTCCCCCCCTTCCTCCCCCGACACACACGGACAGGGGGTGCCCAGTGTCCCGCTGCTGCCAGCGGCCTGGAGGCGGAGCCGCGGCCAGCACGCCCCGGAGGACAGCGCCGGCCCGTCCATCTCCTCGTCCTTGAGGGGTGTCTGCGGGCTAATGAGCCGTTTGATTGCCCTGCAGATGCCTCCCCGTGAAGGCTGGGAACTCAGCCGGGGCTGGAGGAACTGGTCCTGCCGCGCCAGGAAACCCTCAGCTCAGCGCCGCCGAAGGCCCTGCTCTGTGCGGACTCCCCCCCCCCCCCCCCCGCCCCCCTGCCAGCTCAGCCCCAAAGCCCAGGTCAAGCTGATGTGGCCAAGCCGCCTCCAGCCAGAACCCCCGCATCTCCCGGAGCGCAGACATGCATTCCCCAGAGCTTTCCCGCATCCACACCCTGGCCCAGAGGGGCGGGCAGAGGCGGCCTGGGGTTCTCTGTGTAAGGAGAGAGAGAGAGAGAGAGAGAGAGAGAGAGAGAGAGAGAGAGAGAGAGAGAGAGAGAGAGAGAGACCTCGTCCTGGGATGTCAGACTCACCTCTGGAGAGAGACATGGGCAGCAGGAAGGTGATGAACAGGCAGCAAACAGAGGCCACATGCCCGCCCCCGGGAGCCACGTCCCAGCGACCAGCTGCTGGGAACACAGCCAGGCAGCGTCCCGGCCCCGGCCCCCCCACAGCAGAGCCAGCCACGCGAGAGCCCACGGGCAGGACACTGTCACGTGAGAGGGAACGGAGGCAGAGGCTGAGGGAGGAGGCCAAAGCCAGCCCGCCCTTCACACCTGCCGGGGTCTCCCCGCACGCGGCTAGGCTTCCATCCTCGCACTGGGCAGAGCGCACGAATAATGGGCTGCAGCAGCTTTTATGTATTTTATTTTTTAAATATATTTGTATTGATGTCAGAGAGGAAGGGAGCGGGAGAGAGATAGAAACGCCAATGATGAGAATCATGGACCGGCTGCCTCCTGCACGCCCCACACTGGGGATCGAGCCTGCAACCCGGGCCTGTGCCCTGACCAGAATCGAACCCTGACCTCCTGGTTCACAGGTCGACGCTCAACCCCTGAGCTCTGCGGCCAGGCAACCCCTTTTATTACCTGAGGGACCAGGAACCTCCTGGCGCCGCCTGTCCTCCTCCCGGCAGGAGAGCCAGGCCCAGCGCACGAAGCCACGGGGTGGGTAGTAAAGGATCTCGTCCTGCAGAGCCATGACATCCCCGTCTCTCCTGCGATGGTTACACAGAACACGGGCAGGCACAGTGCACGCGTGTGCAGCTATCTCTGCACACCCTTGAACTTGAGATGTGCTCAGTGCTTTGTGGCACAATCGGCCGCCGTGTCCTCTGCATGACAGATCGTGGACGTGCCGTGTCCTTCTGAGATGACATTTCCATCCATCATGCTCCGCCTTGCGTCAGACTCCTGCCGATGGGCCTCCAGGCCATCCCCGTCTGCACCCAGGCTCACTGCTGGGCCCGTGACTGCCACAGCTTTGCCCCTGCCCCCCCTCCCCCGCCACCCTGCCCCCTGGCTCCCCAGGCCAGCTCCTGCAGGTCCCCATCCTCAGCCAGCCGTGCCCTGACTGCCCCCCCCCACGCTCCCAGCGTGCCCGCCCCCCATCCTGGGAGCACGCCAGCCACAGCAACTGCAGCCTGGGCTCACCAGGCCCTCTGGGTCCCAGGGAGGCGTGCTGTCCCCAGGGAAGGGACCGGCTGGCTGGTTCTCTGACTTCGTTCCCAGGAAACTGTCGCTCTGTCTTCTGACGTCCCACAATGCTGCCCGGGAGCTAGGGCCTGCAGGTGGGGGTGGAGGACAGCAGACCAGCTGATGGTCCCCCGGGCCCTGCCATCGCACTCCACATGGAGCCTTTTTACCACGTTTCCCGCATCCTATCCGAGCAGCGCCACAGCCAGCGTCTCAGATTCCCCAGGAGGACCAGTGAGGTTTAACTCAGCCAAAGCCGGTGCTGAGCCCTGGCCGGGCGCTGGGTGTCGGACACCATCCCAGGCCCCAGAGGAACAGCCGTGAATGAACCCTCGAGTACAAGCAGGTGACCAGACGCAGGCAGGTGAGCAGCTCCTGACGTGTACACAGGGGAGCCGGTGTCTGGAGCAGAGAGCAGCCGGCCCGGAGGGAGCAGCTGGGCCAGGACCTCTGTGTGGAGGGGCGTCAGCGGGATGGAGGTGACCGTCAGTCAGGCTGGGACATCAGGGCCTACAGAGTGTTAACATAAAAAAACCATTGGAACCTGTAAAGAATTGTTGTGAGTTTATTTGAGCCAAACTGTGGACAATTGCCGGGAAGCAGAACCTCAACAAATTGAGATGATGCTCCGGAGAATGGCGCGGTACATCCATATTTATCCATTGCAATCAAAGGAAAGGGATGGAGGTGGGTTACGTGAAATCCATTGGTGATAGATTAAGGAGGTGGGACAAAGCAAAACAGGGAAACCCCTGGGATTGGATAAAAAGTAAAATGATGGACACATACTTAGGTGGGTGCAGGAACAATTAACATGATAATGAAGGAATTTGTCGCATCTGTCCTCGCGCCCAGCACATCTGGTTGTGCCCCGAGGGCTCCAGGAAAAGGGAAGTTACAAGTTACCCAGACATTTCAGGGGTGTGTTATCATAGATGCAAAAAGACAGGTAGGCTCAGTTCAGGTAAAGGTGGACCTTGTCAGTGAAGATACCGGCCTAGGAGGTGACTGCCCACCATCACTGCTTTCAGTTCAAGTTTAATTTCAGACCATCCTTTGTGGTGACTTTAGGTGTCGGAGTTTTCAAGACCGCCATGCAGGCCTCCCCTGAGCTGTCAGGTCAGCATGTGGCCCCTTTAGTCCCCAAGAGGGTGGGAGGGGTGAGTCCCAGGCATAGGAAACACCCAGCAAGAGAATGTCTGTGAGCTGTGGGCAGGGCCAGGGCTGTGGGCAGGGCAGGGCTGTGGGCAGGGCCAGGGCTGTGGGCAGGGCCAGGGCTGTGGGGCAGGGCTGTGGGCAGGGCTAGGGCTATGGGCTATGGGCAGGGCAGGGCTGTGGGCAGGGCTAGGGCTATGGGCAGGGCAGGGCTGTGGGCAGGGCCAGGGCTGTGGGCAGGGCCAGGGCAGGGCTGCGAGCAAGGCCAGGCTGCAGGGTGGGAACTGCGGGCTGAATGGCACCCCTGAGATGCTGAGTGCTCGCCCCGGGACCAGTGAGTGCGCCCTTATTTGGAAACAAGGACCTGAGATGATCCAGCCAAGGAGAGGTTGTTAGGGCGACTCGAGATCCAGCCGCGGTGCCATCTGAGGAGGAACTTGGAACAGGGAGGCAGACGCACTGAGGGAAGAGCGTGAAGACGCGGGGAGACGGAGCGGCCACGATCCCAGGGCCTCCTGAAGCCACGGAGCCAGGACAGGCCTTCAGCCCCACGGCCCTCAGAGGGTCCCGGAAGGGCCGCCAGGAGCACCTGCTGAGTGACCGAGACGCTGGGGCAGCCACGAGGGCTTGGCAGCGCCGTGTGCAATGGGCACCAGGAGGTGCAGCGAGGAGCGTGGCTGGGGATAGTGAGCAAACACTAGGCTCATCGAACATTGACGGACAAGCCCTGGCCGGTGTGGCTCAGTGGGTAGAGAGTCGGCCTGAGGCCAAAGGGTCCCGGGTTTGATTCTGGTCAAGGGCATGTACCTCGGTTGCAGGCTCCTCCCCGGCCCTGGTTGAGGTGTGTGCAGGGGGCAACCAAGCGATGTGTTTCTCTCACATCGATGTTTCTCTCTGTCTCTCCCTCTCTCTCCACTCTCCCTAAAAATCAATGGAAAATATCCTCGGGTGAAAATTAAACAAAAAAGAAAGAAAGAGAAGAAAATTGACAAGGGCGATGTCTGCACTTGTTTGCTCGCTGGAGGATGGAGAGCCGCACGTGCAGAAAGACGCATGAGCTTGAAGACAGACCGACGGAATGATCCAATTGAGGACAGAAATAGCAGGGGGACCCGTCAGGCAGCGCCCACAGGCCTTGAGGGGGTCCCAGGCGATCCAGCAGAAACTGGAACGCTCACTGGAGAGGAGAGAGAACACGGGGCGCAAACACTTTTCTGGAAAAAATTGTCACATTTTTCCCGAGTGTGAAGGACCTCAAATCCGGGCCAATCGGTGACTCCCGAGCAGGCGGAGTCAGAGAGCATTTACGCCTCACGGACCAGTGGCTGGAAATCAAAGCGGAAGAGCGGAAACATCCAAGCGGCCAGGGAACGAAGCCGGCCAGGGCCGCGGGAGGCCCCTCTGTCCCGTCTCACCGGAAACCCGCCGCCCACGGAGAGCGGGCCTGTGCGGAGCCGCGAAGGAGAGAGACGCTCAGACCGGAACACACAACCAGCAAAGTGCACCTCAAACAATGCCACGTTACAAAGCCGATTGTTAACCAGGGAAGGTGAGAATCAGCCGTCAACGAACAGACACGCTCACGGGGGCTCTGCGGGCGGAAGGGCCCGGGCGGCGTGGCCTCGGGTGTGCAGCGGGATCGGGGGCCCCGGGGGGGATTGAGAGAAGGACTCTGTCCTAGGCTGTGCTGTTGGGCTGGAAACGCAGAGGCATTAAAGGCAGGAGAGCCATCGCCCCGAGTGAGGTGGAGGTTCAGACAGACGAGGCCACAGGGCGAGATGCCAGGTGAGATGGGTTAGGGCGAACTCTCAGAGCCTGGGGCGCGAAGGGTGCATATTGTCACCCCAAGCGCGTGCACACACACACACACACACACACACACACACACACACACACACACGCACACACACACACGATGGCGGATATTGTCTCAGTGGGTGACTGCTTGTTTCCTGTTCCATGCAAAGCCCTTGGAAGTGCCCAAGGTTTTAACCCGGGGAATCCAATTCACTCACTTTCCCCTTTCACGGTCACGCGTCTGCTGTCACCACGAAGAACGTCCACTCCACCCAGGCCCACGAGGGTCTCCTCTGTGCGTGCGTCTGCTGCGGCTTTGAGAGCTGAGCCGCCTCCGAGCTAATTTCCTGCCTGAGGACCCACGCTGGCTCACTGAGGACACGCAGCTGTCCCGCTGCCCGGCGCAACGTCAGAATGACTGCTCTTCCCTCGCTGACGGGTCACCTTGTTCAAACACATGAACCAGACATGAAAAACCCTTCATAAATGGGGAAAAAAAAGACAGAATTTAAATAGGAAGTTAATGTGAGCTTCAAACCATTAGAAACAGCTTTAAGGAAAGACAGACAACGGAACTGCAAATCTAGGATGTACACCCGGGCGACGGAGCTGATGGAACCGCCCAGAAGCAGCCCAGAGACCGCCCCGAGCACGGGCACAGAAAGGCGTTGGGATCCGGCGACTGCGACAGGAGGCAGCGCATTCCGGGGGCTCTGCAGCCTCTCACCGTCCTTCTTCCCATCCGCGTGCCGAGCCTGCGAGCCGCTCGCGTGGCCTCCGTTTCCTGGGGAGACTTCAGAGGGACGGAGACTAAGTGGCTGGTCCACGGTGGCACAGCGAGGAGCGACTGGAAATGGTGACACTGCTGTCGCCAGCTGGCGATGAATAAAGGAGAGGAGAAAGGGAGGGGGCGGCACCTGAGGCCTGGCACCCGGGCAGCTGCCCACTCACACTCCCCAGGCACCCACCACCCATTCCCTGCAGGCCACTGGTGGGGGGAGCACCCACACAGGGGGGTAGGCACGTGCGCAGTGAAGTTGGGGGGACTAGGGAAGGTGCCCGTCAGTCACACCTGGGAACAGAGGTCATTGGTCAGAATGGGCGTGGCCCACAAAAGTGGGGGAATACGGAACCCCCTAAATGGAGGATTCTCTCTCGGATGTTGGCTGGCGGGCGCTCTGGTTCCGGCCTCCTTCCTTCGCTGGTGTTTCCTCCACGGCCGGGGCCTGCGACCCTCACAGGTGGACGGAGGACGGAGGGAGCAGGGAGGCAGGAGCTGAGCCGCCTGTGCTGGGCCGGACGCTCTCCACGGGACAAGTCTCAGGAAACTTTTTTTCTCAGGATCTTGCAAGAATCCCACCCCATGAGGAACAGGTGGGACGAGGACCCCCACTCCCACGGTGACCGTCACATTTACACCCAGGCCGTGTCCAGAGCACGCTCTTCGCCGCCACTCAAAACTGCCTCTGGGTGACAGGGCGAGAGCATCTGCTGTATCTCCCACAGAGAGAGGGAGGGGACGGGGAGTAGGCATGGGGCGATGGATTCCCACGAAGCAGACATGAATGAGTCTGCTGCCCTACACCGTGCCTTCCACGCCAGATGAAGCCGACTCCACTCCTGGGCTATTTTTAGGGACCTGCCCCCTCCCCACGGCACAGACCACACTGAGCCGCTCTCCCACCGGCAGGGACCCTGTGGCCACGCGGTCCCGGGCGCAGGGATTGGCAGATCACCTCCATGGGAAGGGCTGTGGGGCCGCCACTCACACACCCACGGGCACCAGACTCCCCGACATGGCCAAAGCCAGAGCCAGAGTGGCTCGGCCTGTGTGTTCTCCTAAAGCCAGGCCCCGGGGCCCCTCTGACCCCTGGCCCCAGGACCGGGACAAGAGCGTCTCCCCGGTCGGGCTGCGGTGTGCCCGCGGGCCCTGATGGGACAATAGAAAGGGCTAGAGTGTGTCATTAGGACACAGCCGTGACCCCGTGACCTCACTGAGGAAGGAATCCGTGGGGAGGGCTCTGACCCTGCCTGGCTCCTGGATGGTGGACCATCAGGCCGCGCTCCAGCCCCTCAGGGAACGGCGCTCCCAGGCTGAGGCCGCGCTGGCCAGGCCGGGACCGGAGGGAGGCAGGGAAGCAGGAAGGGAGGGAGGGAGGGAGGGAAGGAGGGAGGGAGGGAGGGAGGGAGGAGGAGGGAGAGAGGGAGGGAGGGGGAGGGAGAGAGGGAGGGAGGAGGCCTGCGGTTAGCCCTCACTCCACTCGCCAGTGGCATTCATGCAAGAGGCGCGCTGGGGGAGATCCCTGCCTCCTGCCCCACTCGCTGCTCACTGGGTCTGAGGGTTGGTGCCGGGGACACCCTCTGGATCCTCACCGAGTAGTAACGTCCAGGAAGCCCTTGGAGCCAGAGCGGCCACTGGGAGAGGCGGGGGCCAGCTGGGGGTGCAGCGCGGCCTGGTACCCCAACTACCGTGAGCACCCCACGCTCCCGCGGGTGCAGCCAGCGGAGCACCGTCCCAGCCGCAGCGGTGGGAACCTGTTACCACGTGGCCCTTGAATGTGTCCGTGGTCCCTGCTGGAAGGGGCTGATCATCGCCACGATCAGCTCCTCTCAGGGTCCTGTCACTCACCTGTCAGACGCCCAACATTCTCGGATGCTCGAGAGGCAGGAGGTCCCATAAACTGTCGCGCTGACGCCACAGAGCAGACGCTGGCCAAGGCCGTGTCCCTGGCAATGGGGAAGCGCGTGTGGGCACAGCGGGCCTCGGACCGGCTCCTCAGCTGAGCAGAGAGGGGGACGCGGCCCCTGTTCTCCAGACCCTCCTATGGGAACCCCACCCGCCAGAGTGTCGGCCGTGACAGTGTTTGGGTCAAGGACCCCAGAAAATGGCCTTCGGGCTGCGTCTCCGCAGCCACCCAGCAGTTAGTGCTCCTGCCCGGGTGGTGATGGGCGTGTCCGAGTTCCGGGCACGGGGCCCTGAGCAGACTCCCACCGGTCTGACCTCTGTGCCGTCTGGCAAGCAGGCAGGAGCCCTGCCCACCGCGGGTGTCAGGCAGGGAGCTCCCGGTCCATGTGGGGACCCGGCCCCAAGCGACGGGTCCATGAAAACACTCCTAAGAGGCTCCCAGGTGACAGAGGAGGTGGTCACTGGCCTGAGCACTCCTGGAGGGCTTCCTGGAGGCGGAGGGTCTGAGGAGGGCCTGGAGGTTCTGGGCTGCACACTGTGTGAAGGAGGCTGTTGAGCGGGTGGACAGGGAACTGGGCAGGCCGCGTCCCCGCCCGTCCCTGCCCGTCCCTGCCCATCCCTGCCATCCCTGACTCCCACTGCCCCTGCCCTGTGCCCGCCATTTGCTGTATGTTCCTCTAATTTCCCAGGAACCCAACAGGAGAGATGGCGGCCATTAATATCTTTATGCAAATCCTGGGTGCCTGGGGCGTAGCCGGGCTGTGATTGATGAACCATGATTAAAAATAACTCATTCGATGGATCTCACTGAACAAACACAAGGAGACGAGATGAAATTAAATTTCTTCCCAAAGAGCCTGAAGGGCATCGCCATGGACACCCCAGCTCTCCTCGGGCGCCCGCGGTCTCCCGCCCAAAACGGAGTCCTGGCGCCGGGAGACACCGCGCTAACGCGCTGTCCCGGGTGCGGGCTGTGCTTGTGGTTCACCGCGGTCACCGGGAGCCAGGGCTGGACGTGGGCGCGCTGCTGGCTCACTTGTCACCGCCCGGGGCCCGGGGCCATTGGCAGTGCTTCTCCCTGAGGCCCGGGCCCGCGTGGGCTCCTGCCCGCAGGTCAGCGGCAGTGACCCCGGAGAGAGCTCACAGATCTGTCACCCGGGATCCCTGTGGCCGGGGCTGCCCACCGGTCCCCGCGGGTCAGCTGGCGGCTCCCGTGGACAGATTACTCAGGAAACCCGCTCTCATCAACCATCGCTCTCATGGCAAAACTTAGAAGACAAAACATTAGCAACTGGAAGGTGGAGGGCGGCGGGCACCTGTCCGGAGGCTCTGCTGGCACCACGGGCACAGCAGGCCTGCCTTCTCCCCGCCCGTGACCGCCCGCAGGAGCCCTCACGGGTCCCTCTCCCCGTGACCCTCCATCCTGGGGTCACCAGAGGCATTCCTGTGCCGCTTGTTTGAGAGCAGGAGGGGGAGGGGGACCCCAGAATCCGCCCCGACCACCTGAGGGTGAGTGCTCCCTGCCGGACGTGCTCTGTGGGATGAGGCACCACGGAGCCTGTGGCCTGTGCCCTGGGGACCATGCTGGCCGGGGGGGCCATGACGGCACGGAGACCTCTTCTCACCTGGGTTCCACCCCAGGGCTTCCAGGTGGGCCCTTTTCGCAAAAACCCTCTCGAGGTGGTTTAGCCAGAACCTGACCCTCCGTCTCTGACCACAGCCCTCATCCCCACCCCACACCCAGTGAGGCTGGCACCGGGGCACCCGGGCACCTGACCACCTCCCCCAAGGTGAGGGGACGGGAGGGAGGCTGGAAGCTGGTTTTGCGGAGAAGCGGGGGAGGCAGACAGAAAGTAAGAAGCAGAGGGCACACTGTTAGGGGAACGAGACCCCACCGGGGCCAGGAGAGGAGGAGGGAGGGAGGGCCTGGGAGCTGGGGCAGGAGACCCCCGGGGGCACAGCTCACTGCTCCGAGCCTGTGTCCTCTGTGAACCTGGGATGAGCACATGCGCTAGCAGGCCCTCCTCCCTCACCCCCGTGTGGACAGCACTAACCCAGCCTCCGGAGCCCAGGCCGGCGCCGTCCTGGGCGGGGAGACTCGGGGAGCCCTGGCACCCGGCAGGCCCCCCCAGGGCCCCATCCTGAGGCAGCTCCGCCGGGCCTGCGGAGCGCTGTGGCTTCGTCGCCTGAGATCTATGAGGCGTTCGCTCAGCAGGGCACGCAATAAAGAAGGGCGAGTGTCCAGGGCTCCCGGGCTCCGCGGGAGGAGACGGAGGGGCGCGGAGCAGGGGTGGGGGAGGGGTGCCGGGCTGGTGCCAGGAAGCCCTGGGAAGAGGTCAGAATCGCTGGAGAGCAGGGGCCCAGGATCCCAGAGAACCACGGGCGATACCGGCCGCCCTGGCCCCGGGGACGGAGCTAGGAGCCCCCAGTCCCCGGGGAATGGAGCCCAGAGTCCCCGGAGGCCTGGCCTGGTGCAGGGACCTGAGCCCTGGCGCCTGCCGCTCCGCAGGGGTGCTCAGCCGCCTCACAGAGCCGCTGCTGGAAGCCGCTGGGGACAAGGTGCACGTTGTTCAGACGTTTTCTAGAATAAACAAACCAGGAGCTGCAGGGAGGGGTCAGAGCCCTGGGAGTCCTGGGTGGGCTCCAGTGCGTGGCCTCCGTCCAGTGCGTGGCCTGCAGCGTCTGCCCCGGGGCGCGTGGAAGCCCTCGCGTGGCTCCTGCAGGAAGAAGACACGGCCGTTAGGAGCTCCCACGGCACGGTCTCCTTCGTGGGCCGCGCTCCTGGGGCCAAGCTGGGGGCCTGCCGGGCCCTCGATCCCCACAGCGTCCCCCGCTTTCCTCACGGCAGGGCTCCCAGTTCAGTCAAGTCCGGTCTGCGTTTTGGATTAGCGTCCGCGTGGGGCATGTGGTGGGTCGGGGTTCGTGCGCTTTGCCTACAGATGCCCCACTGCTGCCACCCCCGGGGGAGGGCTCAGCTCCTCCTCGCGTTGGCACCGCTGCTGGCGGCCACATTGTCCCTTCGAGGGACATGTGAGCCCCTTTCTTCGTTTTGGGGCCTCCCCTGTGATCCCCTAAATCCCAGGGCCTGGGGCGCCGGTGGCCTGGGGATTGCTGCCTGGTCATCACACACACACACACACACACACACACACACACACACACACACACACGGTGCCTGGAACCCGTGAGAAGTGTCACGGTGCCCGCGTTCCTGCACTTCCTCCCGCCTCCCTCTGGTGCTGCGTGATGCTGGCTCCCCTGCCTGCGGTGGGAGGTGTCCTTGCTCAGTCCTCAGAGCTGTTTCCTCACCTCTCCTTCCCCAGAGGCCCCCCACCCCCGCTCCGCTCTGAGGGATGCGCTCACAAGGTGATGTCCTGACCCACAGCCTGTCTCCCCGCTCTGTCGCCCCCGCACGCCTCCTCCCCAGTCCCCCAGGAGAAACCCGCTGCCATGCGCCTGCTCTGCACCCACAGGCCACGCCCGCTGCCGGGGGCTCTGAGCACGGCTCCTGCGTCCGCGGTCTCCAGAAGCTCCACGCTGGGGTGCGCAGGCCCGGTCCTCCGCGGTCATTGGGTTTGGGCTTCGCTGGCCTCACTCCCGCGGGTGCGGGTCTGTGGCCGCGTGGGGGTTTCAGCTGTCGCTCTGCGCGCTGCCTTCTCCCTGGGGCTGACGCTGTGATGTGGGAGCTGCTGTGCCCTGGGTCCCGGGCTCGCACACTTGGTCCTCAGTCCTCTGGGTTCGGACGGCCGTTCTCCGGGCCTGTCCTCCAGGCCTCTCCTCCTCTGCTGCGTGTTTTCAGTTCTGCGTGTTTTCAGTTCCATCATTGCCATCGAATCTTTTGTGCAACTTCTGTTCCTTCGCTGACCTTCCCCTCGTTTCTGTGCGTGTTTCGGGAGAACAGAACGTGTAACTGATTGTTGATTGACAGCTGCCTTAACTCTCGTCGCAGCTCCAACCTCTGACCCACATGGCATCGCCGCCTCTCAGTGATCTCCTCCCGTTGGGTTGTGATGCCCCTGGCGCTGGGGCCCTGTCCGTGGTGCCGGGAGCCCGGGTCCTGTTGCCCCATGGCAGCGGCGGGCCCTGCTCACTGCTATGCCGACTGCCGCTTCCTGGGGCCGCCGTCCCCACGACAGTGTCACTGTTGACACTTTGGTGACATTATGTCGGGCTGCTCGGTGTACCTGATGCTGTTGGGGGCTGCGGGGGTTTCTGAAGACCAGGCCCCGAGTGTGTCTTGATGCGGAGGGAAGCCTCAGGATTCCCTGCATCCCCAGCCCCCACTGCACCACCAGCCCCACTGCGCCCCCAGCCCTGTGGTGCCCAGGCTCTCACTGCCCGGGCGGAGGAGGGCATCTCGGGCCTGCAGGGACCAGGAGGTCCCGGGCTGTGCCTGGCGTGGCCCCTCCAGTCACTGCCCCCAGCCTCCCCTGAATCTCTGGTTGGGGGCGGGCAGCCTTGGGCCTGGTGGGGAAGGGACTGTCTCCCTGGCATTGTGGGGGAGGAGTGCACCGCTGGGCCGGCTTCCGTGCTCCCCGGGGGCGGGAAGTGCCGGCTGCCCGTCTGTGGATGGAGAGGCAGGAGGCGCCGGCTGCCGTGGTCCCTCCGCTCAGGTCCCTCATGGTCGCCTCCTCTCCCTGGCCCCCAGACTTCTCCACCCAGGAAGCTGTAGGCCGCGCCCGGGGTTCAGACCAGACTCGAGGGCGTGGTCTTTGAAGGGCACCTCTCTTTGTAGCCTGGACATCATGCTTGAGTCCCCTCACCTCTCCTCACCCTCCAAGCCCACGCGTCCCCGGCCCACGTCACTGCCACGGCCCCCCGCCCACGTCACTACCACGACCCCCCGCCCACGTCACTGCCACGGCCCCCCACCCACGTCACTGCCACGGCCCCCCTGCGGCCCCGCCTGCAGGTGCATTAGAATCGGAGTCCAAGCACATGGAGGCATCGGGGTGGGTTGAGTTCCCTGTGCTCAGGGCCCGCCCGCGGCCTGTGCACCCGTTTGTTCCCGACAGAACCCGTTGCCGGCAGGAAGCCCGCGGCCCAGCTGCCTGCGCCTGTGGCCGCTCGAAGCTGCTCGCCCTTCCCGCTGCGGGCAGGTGGAGGCAGTGGCGTGGGGGCTCCGAGGCGATGTTTGGGGAGGAGGAGGGGCCATCACTGCCCACGCAGGAGCCTCGCTGGAAACATCACTCCGCTTTCCTGGGCTCGGGGGCTTCTGCAGAAAAGAACTTAATGATCCGGCTCCTCAGGCAGGTGTGGTGAGAGGAGGAGGGGCGGGAGGGAGGAGGGGAGGAGGAGGGGGAGGAGGAGGGGACAGGAGGGAGGAGGGGAGGAGAGGAGGGGGAAGGGGGGGAGGAGGGGGAGGGGGAGGGGAGGAGGAGGGGGGGAGGAGGAGGGGACAGGAGGGAGGAGGGGAGGAGAGGAAGGGGAAGAGGGGGAGAGGGAGGTGACAGGAGGGAGGAGGGGGAGGAGGGGGGAGGAGGGGGAGGGGGAGGGGAGGAGGAGGGGGGGAGGAGGGGGAGGAGGAGGGGGGAGGGAGGGGGGGGAAGAGGGGGAGAGAGAGGTGACAGGAGGGAGGAGGGGGAGGAGGGGGAGGGGGAGGGGAGGAGGAGAAGGAGGAGGAGGGGGCAGGAGGGAGGAGGGGGAGGGGAAGTGAGGGAGGAGGGGGAAGAGGGAGAGGGGGAGGGGGAGGGGAGGAGGAGGGGACAGGAGGGAGGAGGGGGAGGGGAAGTGAGGGAGGAGGGGGAAGAGGGGGGGAGAAGGAGGAGGGGGAGGGGCAGGCTGTAAGAGTGTGCCTTCCCTGCACGGACTGACAGTTGGGAAGGCAGGGAGCTTGGCAGACGGACGCTCAGCAGCCGGCACGGGACACGCTAGGTCCTCATCATAACGGCTTTGTCTCCTGATGATGTTTCATCTTAGACGACAATTTCTGCAGAAATAATTGATTTTATGGCTTGACTTCATTCCTCGCCTATCCTGCTGCAGACATAACACATAATGAGATTGTTGTCTAACGCTCACCGAGATTAAGCGCCGCGGAGTCCCGGGATCCATCAGCCTGCTTCCCTCATTAGGGTTTCCGGGGCTCGCACAGCCCGTCCCCATAGGTGTGGCCCCAGACGGGAGCTCAGGGTGGCTGACACCGGGGCCTGGGGCTGGCGGGAAGGATGGAGTGGGGGCGGGTGCCAGGCGCACGTGGGCTCACAGGCCCGAGGTGCCCGGTTGGCGAGGGCCCTGCCTGGAGCTCTCCCATGAGGACCTGTGAGGGCACCTGTGGCCAGCCCCCCCCCGACCCCCGGGGAGGAGGCTCAGGGCAGCAGGGAGCGGGAGCCGGAGCGGGCAAGGCGGTGGAGAGGTCCGCCAGCCCTGACACCCCCACCCCGGGCCCGTCCTCCTGCAGACCCTCCCTCAGACCCCCTGCAGCCCCGACACCCCCACCCCGGGCTCATCCTCCTGCAGACCCTCCCTCAGTCCCCCCTGCAGCCCTGACACCCCCACCCCGGTCCCGTCCTCCTGCCGACCCTCCCTCAAACCCCCTGCAGCCCCGACACCCCCACCCCGGTCCCGTCCTCCTGCCGACCCTCCCTCAGACCCCCTGCAGCCCCGACACCCCCACCCCGGTCCTGTCCTCCTGCAGACCCTCCCTCAGACCCCCTGCAGCCCCGACACCCCCACTCCGGTCCCGTCCTCCTGCCGACCCTCCCTCAGACCCCCTGCAGCCCCGACACCCCCACCCCGGTCCCGTCCTCCTGCAGACCCTCCCTCAGACCCCCTGCAGCCCTGAGCGGCCTGGCCACAGGGAATCGTGGCGCCACCCGAGCCTCCAGCCTGGAGCTGGCCGGTCCTTCCTCTCGGCCTCCGCCTCCCGCGTCAGGTGGACCTGCCGGACCTGCCGGGCGGCTGCTGGGAAGCGGAAGTGGACGCTCACACTCGGCCTCGGAGTCGGGAAGGAACCCAGGACCGGGCTCTCCTCGGCCCAGAGACGGCGGACGTGGCGGGGCAGCCACACCGGCTCCTCCGAGACTCAGTCTGACCAAGTGCCCTGGCTCTTCTGACAAGAACCACACACACACACACACACACACACACACACACACACACACACCACACCACACATACCACACACAAACCACACATACATACAACATACACCACACACCACACATACATACAACATGCACCACACACATACAACACACACCACACACACACCACACACACACCACACACCACATCACACATACCACACACAAACCACACATACATACAACATACGCCACACATGTACAACATGCACCACACATGCATACAACATACACCACACACATACAACACATACATACAACACACGCCACACACATATCACACCACACATAAACCACACATACATACAACATACACCACACACACCACACATACATACAACATAAACCACAAACACCACACATAAACCATACATGCATACAACATACACCACACACACACCACACACACACCATACACACCACACACCACACATAAACCACACATGCATACAACATACACCACACACACACCACACACACCACATACACACACAACACACAACACACACACCGCACACACCACATACACACCACATACACACCACACACACATACAACATACACCACACACACCACACATACATACAACATACACCATACACATACAACACACATACATACAACACACATACCACACATAAACCACACATACATACAACACACAACACACATACATACAACATACACCACACACATACAACACACACCACACACACACACCACACATACACACCAATATACCACACACACACACACCACACACACCACACACACACCACACCACACATACCACACATACACCACACATACATACAACATACACCACACATACATACAACATAAACCACACACACCACACATAAACCACACATACATACAACATACACCACACACACACAGCACATACACACACAACACACACAACACATACACACTACGCACACCACATACACACCAATACACCACACACACACCACACAACACACACACAACACATACACCACACACACCACATACACACCACACATACACCACATATACCACACACACTCACCACACATACACCACATCTACACCACACACAGTCTTCACTAGACCTTGTTGTGTGTGTGTGCTGTGCACTATGTGTGCTGTGTGTTACTATGTGATGTGCTGTGTGTTACTGTGTGTTACTATGTATATGTGCTGCTATAGTGTTCACATGTGTTTGTGCTGTGTGTTAGTGTGTTAGTCTGTGTGTGGTGTGCTTTCTGAACCTCAGCCCATTCCCTCCCCTCTTCCCAGGCGTCTGGCAATAGGTCCCCAGGGTCTGCCCCGCTCCGGCCTCTCTGATAGACATCGACTCCAGGACCCAGCCCGGTTCTCAAACGGCACCTCCGGCCCTGACAGACCCTCTCAGGTCCTCTGGTGCAGGTCACCGCACCGGCAGGGCCCCGCCTCCTCATCCCGCCTCCAGGCCCAGCCTCCCCCCCCCCCCAACCCCCCCCCCCCCCCCCCCCCCCCCCCCCCCCCCCCCGCCCCCAGGAGCCAGGCTCCCGCCCTGGGAATGTGCCCGAGGATGAGCCGAATTCCGAGTTCCCGACACGAGGTTCCGATAAGTGAGAGTCAGCGGGAACACGGGTCACAGCTGGTCCTTCGGGGGTTTAATTTAAAGGCGACAGCACGCTCATTCAATCCAGGGCTGCGCTCCAGCCCGGCTGCTCCCAGGCCCACCTGAGAGCAATGGTGCTGCCCCTCGCAGGCCCCCACAGCCTCCCCTCCCCGAGGCCACACAGGCACGGAGCCCGCAGCCCAAGCCTCCCAGCCTCCAGGCTCCACCCCAATCTGTTCCTCCCTCCTCTTCCTCCTCCTCTCCCCTCTCTCCTCCTCCTCCTCACTCCCTCCTCCCTCTCCCCATCAGCCTTACCCTTCCCCCCCCCCCCCCCCCCCCCCCCCCCGCCGCAGGGCAGAGGCCCATGAGCTGCCTCATCCCTCACGCAGCAGCTCTGCACCTGCTCAGCCGTGCCTCCGTGACCCCCATGCCCCCGTGCCCCCCCTGCCCACAGCAGGAGGAGGAAGTGGATCACACATCGGAAGCTTCCAGGGCTGGGATGTCAGTGAAACTTGCAGCGTCTGTGGGAGCAGAGGGGGAGGAGGGACCCAAAGGGACCGACGTGCCCGCGACCTGTCCTGTTCGCTCAGAACTGAGCTTGTACAGATTTGCTCCCATTTAGCGAAGAGGTCATGCAAGTCCCGTCCAGGGGTCAGAAGGTTCCAGTGTCATGTGACCCCTGGGCCCCTGGGCGGCCCCAGACGAGCGGCTGGAGTGGATAGATGGTCATTAACCGTTTCCTGGTGAATTAGCGCATCGGCAGGCCTCAGCCGCTGGCGCCGGCGGACAATCACCAGCCGCTGTGCCTCCAGGACCGCCCGCCCCGCTTCCAACGGACCAGCCGCCCGCGCTCCCTTCGCTGGGGGCGTCGGTGAGGCCCTCAGTGGGAGCGGAAGCAGCAGCGCCTGGGGCTGGGGCAGGGGGGCTGGCGGGGCCTGTGCTGACAGGGGGCGCCCCTAGACGCTGACCTGGCTCTTTGTGGGCTCTCTCTCGCCCAGGAGCCGAGCCGCACGGAGAATCGTGTGCGGCCTCCATGCTGAGCACAGCCCGCGGGTGTGACGTGGAGCTCGGTGCCTCCGAGGCCCGTCCGCCGTGAACCGGGGCCGGAGCCCGTGGGCGCCGGGACTGTCACCTCCTGAGCCTCGGCGAGCGCCTCGCCGGGAGGGCTGGGCAGGAGGCCTGGGGGAGGGCAGCCATGAGGCAGGCGCCCGGGGCCGGGGACCGAGCAGCTCCAAGGCGAGCCGGCGTGGTGGCCTTTCAATGACCCTGAACGGGAAGCAGGACGGGCACTGAAACCTTTGGCTGAGCTGCGGGACGTGGAGGCGCCCGATTATCATAACAACGTTTCCAAATCGGCATGTGCTTGGCACTGACTGCGGTGCCCACAGCGCGGTGCCCACGGGAGAGCGAGCCGCCCAGGCGTGAAGGGGAGGCGGGAGCTTCCGCGCAGGCAGCCGCGGGCCCTCGGGTGCTGGGAGGAGGGGCAGCACCGTGTCTGCCCGGGCCCTTCCCACCCCGGAGAGCTGCCACCTCAGCACGGGCACGGCCCCCGGACCAGGCGACCACGGGACGTCCGGGAGGCGTGGCCGTCCTTAGGGACGGTGCAGTGCTCCTGGCGCCCGTGCAGGAGGCCAAGAGGACCCGCTTCGCCTGCGGGGTGGGCTCCCTCCGCCGTCCCTCCATCCCGGGCTCTCCCCACGCAGCGTGTGCGTGTGACTGCACCTGTCAGAAACGGCCAGGAGCCTGACAGCCCCCAGGTCTCCCGGCTCAGCTCAAATCCGGGGCCCAGCCCTCTGGCTGCAGCGGTGAACGCTCCACTCCACGAGGTCCCTCAGGGACCCAGGCCCCTGTCTCTCGAGGTGCCACACCTGCCGGAGGCCTGCACGTCCCCTCTCACCCGGTTGGCAAATGGAGAGAGAGAGGGAGCAGGAGGCCGCAGGGCAGGCCTGGAAGTGGGGGATCCACACCTGCTCCTGACTCCGGCCGTCAGTCTGTCGCTCCATCCGTCCGCGTGCCCCGGGACGGGGGCGGGGGCGGGGGCTGGGGGGCGGGGGGGGAGAAGGGGATGGGAAGGGCGTCCCCTGGCCCAGAGCATCCCCTCCCCGATGGTCGCGCAGGCGGCTCTGCCCGCCTGGGAGTCTCTGTGCCGGCGGGAATGAACAGGACAAACATGCTGGGAGGAGCTGACATCCTCCCACAGACCCCTGGGCACCTGAGCCACCCTCGGGCCCGCTCTGCAAGGCGGCGGCAGGCGGAGACCGCTCACCCTCCAGTCCTCGCTCAAGGTCGAGGTCGCCGTCTCACGGTTGATCCGTCGGGGAAGGGCACCAAGCGCAGCTGCTCCTCTGCCCTCCCCGGCGCGGATCAGCCAGGCGGAGAGGCTCCCGGCAGGAGAAGGCCGGGTCCTGGGAGCTCTTCCCTCCCGAAAGGCTGGGCCCCCCACCCCTGGGGGAGGCCTGGGACCTGCCAGCGCCCAGGCAGGGGCTCCACGCGGAGCGGGGGTCTGTCTGTGCATAACTAGGGCCCGTCCCACGGAACAAGCGCCTCAGGTGACGAGCGGCAGCTGACGTGCTCGGAAAGCGCTCTCCCCCTAATCGAGGCCGCGGTGCCCTAAACGGGAGACGATGGGTCTGTTGTCTCCTGTCAGCCCCACCCCATCCCCCAGTCCGTCCCACAGGGCGTGTGGTGACACGGTGCTCTCAGGGGGTTAAATAGGAAAGTGGGGGAAGTGGACAGTTTGGGATAAAAATCAGCGGAAAGCATCAAACAAGCAGCGGTGACGACGGTGACGGCCACACCAGGCCAGTTCGGGAGCGTCTCCGTGGACGAGGCACCTGCTCACAGCAGGGCAGGCGCTCGCGGGAACGGGCGCCCCCACATCGGTGGACACGGACTAGCAACCGGGGACCCGGGACTCGGGGACCTGTGCTGGGACAGGCCTGCAGCGTCAGCGCGGGACTGTGAGTGGACGCTCCGCCCCAGCCAGCTTCCTCTTCCCCACGGCCACGCTGCCCCCGGGGCCCGGGCTGGGCTACTCCAGGAACCCCACATGCTGGGCCGCTCTGTGCCTGGGGCTGCTGTGCCGGCCGCCACGCCGAGGGAGCGGAGCGGACCGTCTGGGAGGACACCTGGGCACACCCTCCCTCTCCTTGAGAAACGCGACCGCATGTCTTCAGACACAGGGGCAGCCAGACCCCAGCTTCCTGCGAAGGCGCCCAGAGCTCGCGGCTCCCTCTGTCCTGGGGAGAAGCTGCGGGAGGACAGAGCGTGCGGCCCGTGCCGGCCACGGCGCGCAGGAGCCCGCGGTGCGTGGGTGGTGGGAAACACGGAGCCCTCCTCGGTCCGTTCACCGTCCAGTATGCACTGCCCACCTACTGTGTGCAGGCCACGCCACACAAGCCTCGCTCCCGCCTCCGGGCCCCAGGGCTCTGCACCGACAAGGCGACAAGGCGGCTGTGCTGCGCCTGGCAGGCTGGGCCCCGCCTCCCGCCTCCCGCCTCCCGCCCGCTCCATCTTCATACAATCCAAGGCCACGCGCACCCGCAGGCGGGCGTCCTCCGGGAGGCATTTGGAAGAAGAAGAAAAGGCCGCCTCTCAACCCCGAGTTCAAGGGATGGCCAAGGCTTTTAATTTCGTTTGATTGATGGAAGGGCCTGCGTCCTGGGAGCCGAGCTCGCTGCGCTCTTCCCGCGAAGCCGCTGTGGAGACAGTAATGGAGCGCTCGCTGCCTGGCCACCCGCCCGCAGGCGCTGTGTGCAGGCAGGAGGGGGCCGCTGGGCCCAGGAGACGGGTCACCCTGAGCTGCAGGAGTCCCCTCGCTGGGGGACACTCCCCTCATGCATTCAGGGTGGTCACCTGCACATGGAGCCCATGCTCCTCTGAGGGACCCCCTCACGTATCGGGGTGCTCACCTGCACTGGGCCCCTCTGGGCTACCATAGGGGTGATTTTTCAACAGGGTCTCTCTTCCCCTTTATCCTCTACCACGACCCATGAGGACTTCTCCACTGGGTCTCCCAGGGCACGTGCGCCTCCTCCAGGAAGGCCTGGGGGACTCGTCTGTGCTTGGTAGGTCTGGGCCAGCAAGCTGACCACCAGCACACCTGGACGTGCTCCCGTTGGCTTAGCCCAGTGATGGCGAACCTATGACACGCGTGTCAGCACTGACACGCGTAGCCATTTCTGATGACACGCGGCCGCTGAGGCGGCCACACGCCGAAGATGAAACATTTGCTGCTCCTGAGGATGAAACATTTACGAAATAATGTTTTTTCCTCAAAGTGACACACTACCCGAGTTATGCTCAGTTTTTTGGCGAAGTCTGACACACCAGGCTCAAAAGGTTGCCCATCACTGGCTTAGCCCAACCTGTCCCTCAGGAGCCAGAGGGCATCCTTCCAGAGCCCCGCCCCGCCCCTGCCACTCCATCCAGGGGGCCCCGCCCCGCCCCTGCCACTCCATCCAGGGGGCCCCGCCCCGCCCCTGCCACTCCATCCAGGGGGCCCCGCCCCGCCCCTGCCACTCCATCCAGGGGGCCCCGCCCCGCCCCTGCCACTCCATCCAGGGGGCCCCGCCCCTCCCCTGCCACTCCATCAGGGGGCCCCGCCCCTCCCCTGCCCGCGGCCAGGGGGCCCCGCCCCGCCCCTGCCACTCCATGGAGGAGCCCCTGAATCAGGGGGCCCCGCCCACCCCTGCCACTCCATCCAGGGGGCCCCGCCCCTCCCCTGCCACTCCATCCAGGGGGCCCCGCCCCTCCCCTGCCACAGGATCCAGGGGGCCCCGCCCCGCCCCGCCCCTGCCACTCCATCCAGGGGGCCCCGCCCCTGCCACTCCATCAGGGGGCCCCTCCCCTCCCCTGCCACTCCATCAGGGGGCCCCCGCCCCTGCCACTCCAGGGGGGCCCCGCCCCTGCCACTCCACCCAGGGGCCCCGCCCCGCCCCTGCCACTCCATCAGGGGGCCCCGCCCCTGCTACTCCATCAGGGGGCCCCGCCCCGCCCCTGCCGCTCCATCCAGGGGGCCCCGCCCCTGCCACTCCATCCAGGGGGCCGCCCCGCCCCTGCCACTCCATCCAGGGGGCCCCCGCCCCACCCCTGCCACTCCATCCAGGGGGCCCCGCCCCGCCCCGCCACTCCACCCAGGGGCCCCGCCCCGCCCCTGGACTCCATCCAGGGGGCCCCGCCCCTCTCCCCGCACACTCCATCCAGGGGGCCCCGCCCCGCCCCTGCCACTCCATCCAGGGGGCCCCGCCCCTCCCCTCCCCTGCCACTCCATCCAGGGGGCCCCGCCCCGCCCCTGCCACTCCATCCAGGGGGCCCCGCCCCTGCCACTCCATCCAGGGGGCCCCTCCCCTCCCCTGCCACTCCATCCAGGGGGCCCCGCCCCTGCCACTCCATCCAGGGGGCCCCTCCCCTCCCCTGCCACTCCATCCAGGGGGCCCCGCCCCGCCCCTGCCACTCCATCCAGGGGGCCCCGCCCCGCCCCTGCCACTCCATCCAGGGGGCCCCGCCCCTCCCCTGCCACTCCATCAGGGGCCCAGTCTGAGGCCGGAGCCCAGCATGCCCGCGGCAGGAATTAGGGAGCACTGCTGGAGGAGCCCCTGAATGGGCCTGCTCACCTCCTGGCTGGGCGGCTGCTCCATGGCCATGCTCAGGAACAGACAGCCCCACCCACCTCCCTGGTAACCCCTACCTGGGCCCACCCCCTCGGGGGCACTCAGCCCCAGGTCCCCCAGCACCCTCCCCCAGCACACGGTAGATCAAGCTCTTGGTGACATTTCAGAGCCTCTCCCCTGGCTGAGCCACCGGCAGCACCGCGCCCGCCGGGGTCTCTGCGAGAGACGGGCCGCCGGCCCCGTGTCTGCTCCGGCATCGACCCCACTCGGTGCGGCGCTGGAACCTCTCCGCGCACGATGGTCCCAGGCCGAGCCCTCTCCATGTCTCACTGCGGTCCCGGCCGTGTCTGTCACACGCTCCCCGTCCAGCTCGAAGATGGCTCTGTCCTCGGATGGAAACGGGCTGCAGGTGTGAGGGCATGGCTGCGGGTGTGAGGGCCGGGCCGCGGGGGTGAGGGCCTGGCCGGCTGCAGGGGTGAGGGCCTGGCCGCGGGGGTGAGGACCTGGCTGGCTGCAGGGGTGAGGGCCTGGCCG
This sequence comes from Ia io, assembly GCA_025583905.1. Classification (NCBI taxonomy): domain Eukaryota; kingdom Metazoa; phylum Chordata; class Mammalia; order Chiroptera; family Vespertilionidae; genus Ia; species Ia io. The sequence continues at coordinate 111,055,135 of JAJQQW010000007.1, read as the reverse complement.
CGGGGGTGAGGACCTGGCTGGCTGCAGGTGTGAGGGCCTGGCTGCAGGGGTGAGGGCCTGGCCGGCTGCAGGTGTGAGGGCCTGGCCGCGGGTGTGAGGGCCTGGCCGCGGGTGTGAGGGCGTGGCTGGCTGCAGGGGTGGAGGGCTGGCCTGGCTGCAGGTGTGAGGGCCTGGCCGGCTGCAGGTGTGAGGGCCTGGCCGCAGGGGTGAGGGCCTGGCCGCGGGTGTGAGGGCCTGGCCGCGGGTGTGAGGGCCTGGCTGCAGGGGTGAGGGCCTGGCCGGCTGCAGGTGTGAGGGCCTGGCCGCAGGGGTGAGGGCCTGGCCGCGGGTGTGAGGGCCTGGCCGCAGGGGTGAGGGCCTGGCCGCAGGGGTGAGGGCCTGGCTGGCTGCAGGGGTGAGGGCCTGGCCGGCTGCAGGTGTGTGAGGGCCTGGCCGCAGGGGTGAGGGCCTGGCTGGCTGCAGGGGTGAGGGCCTGGCCGGCTGCAGGTGTGAGGGCCTGGCCGCGGGTGTGAGGGCCTGGCCGTAGGGGTGAGGGCCTGGCCGGCTGCAGGGGTGAGGGCCTGGCCGCGGGGGTGAGGGCCTGGCCGGCTGCAGGGGTGAGGGCCTGGCCGCAGGGGTGAGGGCCTGGCCGGCTGCAGGGGTGAGGGCCTGGCCGGCCGGGGGGTGAGGGCCTGGCCGTAGGGGTGAGGGCCTGGCCGGCCGCAGGGGTGAGGGCCTGGCCGCGGGGGTGAGGGCCTGGCCGCGGGGGTGAGGGCCTGGCCGCGGGGGTGAGGGCCTGGCCGCGGGGGTGAGGGCCTGGCTGCGGGGGTGAGGACCTGGCTGCAGGGGTGAGGGCCTGGCCGCTGCAGGGGTGAGGGCCTGGCCGCGGGGGTGAGGGCCTGGCCGGCTGGTGCTTCCTCTAGGACAGTGGTTGGCAAACTCATCAGTCCACAGAGCCAAACATCAACAGGACGACGATTGAAATCTCTTTGGAGAGCCAAGTTTTTTAAACTTAAACTTCTTCTAACGCCACTTCTTCAACATAGACTCGCCCAGGCCGTGGTGTTTTGTGGGAGAGCCACACTCAAGGGCCCAAGAGCCGCATGTGGCTCGAGCGCCTGCGGTGAGCGTCCTGTGGGTCCCATTTTCGTTAAAAGGCCCGTTAACCCGGCGGCTGGTCACTGAGCAGCCCGCTCTCCTGCCTCGGACCGTCCCCGTTTCCGGCGGTATTGGCGGGGGTCCCCGCGGGCACAGCCGAGGGAACAGAGTGCTGGCACCGGGGTCTCACAGGGGCCCCGCGGACGGAGCCTGAGGCGCCCAGCACCGGCCGGGTCCGAGGATGCAGATGCGAGTCTCCCTCAGGTCCAGGGGCCGGAGGACCAGGCGCGGCGCCGCCCAAGGGCGGAGAACCGAGGTCCGGCTCAGGGCGGGCGTCCGGCTCAGGGCGGGCGAGCGCCCCTCGGTGGCCTCTGGCGCCCACGTGGGGGCTGGCTCTCTGCTCCGTCCCCTCGCACCCGGTGGATGCGGCAAAGCAAGCAGCTCCCAGGCCCGCTGCGCGGAGCGCGGCCCAGGGGGGCGGGAAGGGCTCAGACGCCGAGGTGGGGGCTCCGAGCCCGTCCCAGGGGGCCCTGCACTGGCCTGGCTCCTTCCCGACCGCGGGTGCGGGCGCCTGCAGCCAGCGCCCTGGCCTCTGAGGGGGCCCTGCGGCCTCCACCGCCGCCCATCACCCGCCAGCGGCTGCGCCTCCGCGGTGCTTGAAAGGTGGGACCATCTGCGGATTGAGCCACGCAGACCTCCGGGAGCCACGCAGACCTGCGCCGGGAGCCACGCAGACCTGCGCCGGGAGCCACGCAGACCTGCGCCGGGAGCCACGCAGACCTGCGCCGGGAGCCACGCAGACCTGCGCCGGGAGCCACGCAGACCTCCAGGAGCCACGCAGACCTCCAGGAGCCACGCAGACCTCCAGGAGCCACACAGACCTCCAGGAGCCACGCAGACCTGCGCCGGGAGCCACGCAGACCTCCGGGAGCCACGCAGACCTCCAGGAGCCACGCAGACCTCCAGGAGCCACGCAGACCTGCGCCGGGAGCCCCGGACGCCCACCGCACCCACCCCCACCCCCACCCCACCCCCACCCGATGACGTGGACCAAGAGGCCGGAGGCGGGGACTTGGAGGGGAATCCAGGGCCATTCCATTCAAGCTCCGAGTCCGCCCGACAAGCGGAGGCCTCAGAGCCGGGTTCCAGGGCCTTCCTGGATTTTAAACCGTGAAAGTTTAATGCCCGAAGCGTCAGGAACGCCGGCGAAATGCTGCCTCGAGCGGGGATGCGTTTCCTCTCCTGGGACCCAACGAGAACCCTCCGTCTGTGGGTGGAAACGCGTGGGGAGAAGACGGGTCCCACCCGCACAGCACGTTACAGCCTGGCACCCGCCCCGCCCCCCGCCCCTGGGAGCCCCGCCCCCTGGGAGCCCCGCCCCCCGTGGGAGCCCCGCCCCCGGGAGCCCCGCCCCTCTGCCCAGCCCCCGGGAGCCCCGCCCCTCTGCCCAGCCCCTGGGAGCTCCGCCCCCTCTGCCCAGCCCCTCTGCCCAGCCCCTGGGAGCCCCGCCCCCTGTAGCCCCGCCCGTGGGAGCCCCGCCCCCTTGGAGCCCCGCCCCTCTGCCCAGCCCCTGGAGCCCCGCCCCCTCTGCCCAGCCCCGCGCTGCTCTCGGCGCCCCAGTCCGCACCCAGCGGGTTCAGGACGCGGGGCTGGACACAGCCTCCAGCCTCGGGGGCGGACCTGGAGGGAACCCACAGGAACCAGACCCCCCGTGAGGACTGACCGCCTGCCCACGCTGGGGCCCGCGCCCTGGGCTCCTGCCGGCGCTGACCAGCCTCCCGCTGTCCGGACGGACCGCCCTGACCGTGGCCTCCCCACGCAGGGCCTGCTCTGCAGCCCGTGGTTCCTCGGCTGGACGACAGGCAGCTGTCAGATCTCAGCTCCCGCGCCTGACCCTGGGGCCACGTGGTGGCTCTGGGTACGAAGCGGCCAGTGATGGACCCACGATTCCTTGTGGGATCGGAAGCGTTCGCTCACACAAAGCACCCACAGCGGTGCCCAGTGCCCACGGCTGTGCTGGGTGCTGTTCCTGTGCTGCTCGTCCCATGACTGCATCACCGTGCGAGGCCGCCAGGTCCTCCTCCTCCAAGAAGCCTTCCAGGACTGCACCCCCCCAGACTCAGCCTGCTCCTCCTCCTCCAAGAAGCCTTCCAGGACTGCACCCCCCCAGACTCAGCCTGCTCCTCCTCCTCCAAGAAGCCTTCCAGGACTGCACCCCCCCCCGACTCAGCCTGCTCCTCCTCCAAGAAGCCTTCCAGGACTGCACCCCCCCAGACTCAGCCTGCTCCTCGGGAGTCATTCCTTCATCGGCCCACTCCCGCTGCGACTCGCTGACCCAAACTCCAGGCGCAGTGCCTGCGGGTGCCGGCTGCTGGGTGCCAGGCACCGTCCTGCCCGCACAAGCTCCTCTTGCACAGCCCGCCCACCCTCTTGGCATTTATCCCACTAAGAGCCGTGGGTGGGAGACGCCCAACTGAGTCCCGCACCCGGAGCCCACCCTGGGCGGGACCAAGGACGGCACCTCAGGTGTCGGTCCCAGGGGCACAGCCAACCCTGGATGACGGCGACTTCGCGGAGCCGAGGGCGCCGGGTGAAACGGGGGTGAAACCGCTCGAGCCCCAGCGCCAGGACCCGCAGCTCTCGCAGCAGCCCAGCCGGTCCTGGCTGTCATGGCACGTCCCCCAGGGGGACCCGGCTCCCCCCGGGGCTGCCGCTGACCGGGCAGGCCCTCCCGGCCTCTCTTCGCGGGAAGGTGCTCGGCCTGTCCCCGGCCGGAGCCGGGCTCTTCAGAAGCCGCTCAGAAAACCGTTCCCCGAGGGTCCCAGGATCCGACAGGTGCGTTCGCGCAGCCCCAGCGAGCGGTGCGACGCCGAGATGGCCGAGTCCTGCTCACAGCACCCCCGTCAGACGGCACCCCACCCCCCCCCCGTCAGACGGCACCCCCCCCCCCCGGTCAGACGGGCACCCCCCCCCCCCCGGTCAGACGGCACCCCCGTCAGACGGCACCCCGGTCAAACGGCACCCCCGTCAGACGCCCGGTCAGACGCCAGTCCCGGCGGTAAGCTCCCCGCCTGCGAGGTCTGCTGCCGCTGCCCCACGGGGGACAGCTCCGGCCTCTCGGGCTCCCACTGCTCAGCCCAGTGGCGCCCCTGCTGGGGCCAGGAACCTGGACGTCCGCGCAGCCCCTGGACCTCGGGGCAGGATCCCGCCGCGGCTGCCCGTGGGCCCGGGGCTAAGGGAGGGCCGTCCCGCTCCCCGGCGGGCACCCTCCGTCCTCTGTCGGCTCCTGCCCGCCGCGGTGGGGCCGGTATTTGCGTCTTCGAGGAGGCGGCCAGCATGGTGAGGCCGAGCAGTGGCTGGGCCAGACGCGGAGAGCCTGGTGCGTACTGTTAACCAGCGGCCGCACTCAGGCCCGCAGCTTGCCCCCGGTGAACGGGGAGGCCCCACCCGGCACAAAAGGCCCCTTTCGGACGTGCAGCCAGGGACACACGGACTCCGCCCCGGGGACCAAGGCGGAGCGGGCGCCCTGACCCCGGCGAGCTGTCTTATAGCAACAGAAGTCCCCGCCCCTGGTCCCTGATTGGTTCATCCTCATGCAAATGAAGACTCCCAAGCCTCACGGTTTGATTCGTCCCAAGGCACTGTCCTGATTGGTCAGAGTGAGGGTGCTCTGATTGGTTGGTGGAGATGCTGATGATGGGGGGGATATAGCTGGCAGCTCTGATTGGATGGGGAGAGCCTCCTTCCTATTGGTTGACACAGGATTCCAGGACCTGCTCTTAAGGCTGCTCGGGGGCAGGAGCCCAGTGCAGGCGGCGGTCAGTGGCCGCTGCCCCCGGAGGGCGGTGGCTCAGTGGCCGCTGCCCCCGGAGGGCGGTGTGCCCGGGAGGGCGGTGTGCCCGGGAGGGCGGGAGGGCGGCCCGGTGCAGAGTTGACCGAGAGGAGCCGTCGGAGGTGTGTTTGCCGGGACCACCCGCTTGCGGAGCGGGTGTGACCGGGCAGACGGTTGAGCCTCGGCAGCCCGTTGCCAGGATCTAACCGGCTCGGCAGCAGGCACGCCGCTGAGTGGCTGGGAGGCCTCGCGTCATTCTTCCCTTCACTTGCCCGTGCAGCCCGCGGAGCCACGGGGCAGGCGAGACTCCCTGGGCAGAGCCCTCTGAAATGCCACTGAGACGGTGAGGTGGCATTTGTAGTCCACGGAAGCGGAAGTCCAGCAGAGAGGCTTCATTTTCTCAGCCGCACCGAATCCGCCTCGGACCCCAGCAGGCAGCCGCGTTACCCTGCGGCCGGGACGCGCTCCCGCAAACCTCCGCGGGCTTTGCCGCCGTCCAGCAGCCGCCCTGGCGGAGCCCCGCACGCCGAGGGGCTGAGAGGACGGGAGCGTGTTCTCGGGGCTCTGGGGCCACAGCTCCGAGGGGCCGGTGGGCACGGCGGGCTCTGGCGAGGCTGCGGGCGAAGGGTCTGTGCCAGGCCCGCCGCTCTCACCGGCTCCCCGTGTCCACAGCTCCCCTGCGTGTCCGGACACGGCCGCCTTGGGTCAGAGCCCACGCCACCGACCCGCCTAACTGGGTGGCCTCTGGGGAGACTTCCTCCAGACAAGGCCGCACTCCGAGGCCAGGGGTCAAGGCTTCAGCGTGTGGACTTGGGGGAGGGACCCAGCCTGGCCCACAGCACCTGCCTTTTAATCCTCTTAAGTGTCCTTTGCAGCCAAAGTCTTAATTTCAACGAAGCGCCAGCATCCATTTCTTAATGGATCACGCTTTTGAGGTTGCGTCATTTCCCAGAAGGCTTCGCCCCACCTCGCTCGGGTCTCCTGCCTTCTCCCCGCAATGGCTGATGGTCTCTGACACGAAACTCGCCGTGGGCTCCGAGGTGATCGCCGAATCTGTGATAGATGAAGGGCTCGTTGACCCAACACGGTTGTTGAAGACTCTTTCACTGGAGCTGACTTGGCCCCTTTATGAAGAGGCGAGCGGCCATGTCGGGGGTCAGGATACCAGGCTGGGGACCACCCTCAGCCCCTGCTTCCCCCCTCGCTGACCGCTTACGGAATGGGGCCTGAGAAGAGGGGGCGCGGGTCAAACAGGACTAGGAACGGCCTGTGTCAGGAGCCCCGGTCCTGCTCCGGAGCCACAGCGAGGAGTGTCTCCTGGAGCTCATGCGCCCCCCCCCCCCCCATTTCTGTCTCCAGGGCATTGAACCGGCTGCAGCCAGAGGGCAGGGAGGGGGCGCGCTCGGCCGTGGGTGGCACTGGGATTGTGGGGTTCTTTCCCAAACCGCCCGCTGCCACTTCCCTCCCAGGGTCTGCAGTGAGTCGCCCACATGTTCTGCCTGGAGCACAGGTGACCTGGGTGGGACTCAGGGTGGCCGTGCTCACGCCGGGCGCAGGTCCGGGGACCCTGGATTCGCAGGGGGGTCTGTCCTCCTCCCCCTCACGCCTCCCCCCGCCGCCTGCTGGCTCCTCTGTGCAGACCGCGGAGCACAGCTCCCCGCGGGGGTCAAGTGGCACGTTCCGATGGAATTTTCTACATTTGTTCTTTGTAACATTAAAAAATGGACCCGTGTCCTCGCATTGATTTTGATCTGGGAACATTTTTGAACACTTTTAACTGAATTCTTGTTCAGCGTGTCCCAGACCCAAGTGTCTGGTAATAAGTTGCAGAAAATAAGAAATGGATTTACTTTTCTTTTAAGAAAATCGATAAATCACAAGAGATGAATTTAATTTAAAAACAGAGCCATGAAAGTTTCTGCCTCATTACAGCGCAGGACGGTGTCTGTGGGTCCCTCCCTGCGGGCCTGGGCGGCGCAGCTGCGCTCAGACAGACGCTGGGAGGCGCCACTCCCGCCCCTGATTCTGGAGGAGCTCGCCCCAGGCCCAGCCCTGCCCCATGGACGGCCTCTCCCCAGGGGCCTCCGACTGGCCCAGCCTTCGTTCCCCAGGGGTGTCCCAGAGCCCTCAGCCGCCGCAGCCAGGGTGGCCTCGCTTCCTCAATCCGGCCCGGGTGCACCATGCATCCAGGCACACGGCCGACCCGGTGGGCACAGCTCGCCTTTCTCCTGCGAGAGTCTAAGGATCAGCAGTGACTGAGGGCGCCGTGTGACTGTGGGAACAGGGTCCCCGAGGGCCCCGTGTGCTGTGGGAACAGGGTCCCGAGGGCCCCGTGTGCTGTGGGAACAGGGTCCCGAGGGCCCCGTGTGCTGTGGGAACAGGGTCCCCGAGGGCCCCGTGTGCTGTGGGAACAGGGTCCCCAAGGGCGCAACGTGCTGTGGGAATAGGGTCCCCAAGGGCGCCACGTGCTGTGGGAATAGGGTCCCCAAGGGCGCCTGTGCTGTGGGAATAGGGTCCCCGAGGGCCCCTGTGCTGTGGGAACAGGGTCCCCGAGGGCCCCGTGTGCTGTGGGAATAGGGTCCCCGAGGGCCCCTGTGCTGTGGGAATAGGGTCCCCGAGGGCCCCTGTGCTGTGGGAACAGGGTCCCGAGGGCCCCGTGTGCTGTGGGAATAGGGTCCCCGAGGGCCCCGTGTGCTGTGGGAACAGGGTCCCGAGGGCCCCGTGTGCTGTGGGAATAGGGTCCCGAGGGCCCCACGTGCTGTGGGAATAGGGTCCCCGAGGGCCCCGTGTGCTGTGGGAATACGGTCCCCGAGGGCGCCGTGTGCTGTGGGAATAGGGTCCCCGAGGGCGCCGTGTGCTGTGGGAACAGCGTCCCGAGGGCCCCGTGTGCTGTGGGAACAGGGTCCCGAGGGCCCCGTGTGCTGTGGGAACAGTGTCCCAAGGGCGCCACGTGCTGTGGGAATCAGGGTCCCGAGGGCCCCGTGTGCTGTGGGAATAGGGTCCCCGAAGGGCCCCGTGTGCTGTGGGGGAACAGGGTCCCCGAGGGCCCCATGTGCTGTGGGGAATAGGGTCCCCAAGGGCCCCGTGTGCTGTGGGAATAGGGTCCCGAGGGCCCCGTGTGCTGTGGGAACAGGGTCCCGAGGGCCCCGTGCTGTGGGAATAGGGTCCCCGAGGGCCCCGTGTGCTGTGGGAATAGGGTCCCGAGGGCCCCTGTGCTGTGGGAACAGGGTCCCCGAGGGCCCCGTGTGCTGTGGGAATAGGGTCCCGAAGGCCCCGTGTGCTGTGGGAATAGGGTCCCGAGGGCCCCGTGTGCTGTGGGAATAGGGTCCCCGAGGGCCCCTGTGCTGTGGGAATAGGGTCCCCGAGGGCCCCGTGTGCTGTGGGAATAGGGTCCCCGAGGGCCCCGTGTGCTGTGGGAATAGGGTCCCCGAGGGCCCCGTGTGCTGTGGGAACAGCGTCCCGAGGGCCCCGTGTGCTGTGGGAACAGGGTCCCGAGGGCCCCGTGTGCTGTGGGAACAGCGTCCCGAGGGCCCCGTGTGCTGTGGGAATAGGGTCCCCGAGGGCCCTGTGTGCTGTGGGAACAGCGTCCCGAGGGCCCCATGTGCTGTGGGAATAGGGTTCCCAAGGGCGCCGTGTGCTGTGGGAATAGGGTCCCCGAGGGCCCCATGTGCTGTGGGAATAGGGTCCCCGAGGGCCCCATGTGCTGTGGGAATAGGGTCCCCGAGGGCCCCCTGTGCTGTGGGAACAGGGTCCTCGAGGGCGCCGTGTGCTGTGGGAATAGGGTCCCCGAGGGCCCCGCGTGCTGTGGGAACAGCGTCCCGAGGGCCCCGTGTGCTGTGGGAATAGGGTCCCCGAGGGCCCCATGTGCTGTGGGAACAGCGTCCCGAGGGCCCCGTGTGCTGTGGGAATAGGGTCCCCGAGGGCCCCGTGTGCTGTGGGAATAGGGTCCCCGAGGGCCCCGTGTGCTGTGGGAACAGGGTCCCCGAGGGCCCCGTGTGCTGTGGGAACAGGGTCCCGAGGGCCCCGTGTGCTGTGGGAATAGGGTCCCCGAGGGCCCCGTGTGCTATGGGAATAGGGTCCCCGAGGGCCCCGTGTGCTGTGGGAATAGGGTCCCCGAGGGCCCCGTGTGCTGTGGGAACAGGGTCTCGAGAGCCCCGTGTGCTGTGGGAACAGGGTCCCGAGGGCCCCCTGTGCTGTGGGAATAGGGTCCCCGAGGGCCCCGTGTGCTGTGGGAACAGGGTCCCCGAGGGCGCCGTGTGCTGTGGGAACAGCGTCCCGAGGGCCCCATGTGCTGTGGGAATAGGGTCCCCGAGGGCCCAGCGTGCTGTGGGAACAGGGTCCCGAGGGCCCCGTGTGCTGTGGGAATAGGGTCCCCAAGGGCGCCACGTGCTGTGGGAATAGGGTCCCGAGGGCCCCAGCGTGCTGTGGGAACAGGGTCCCGAGGGCCCCGTGTGCTGTGGGAAAAGGGTCTCTTAAGAGAGCCCTTTCTGTGACCAGCAGGCCCACTAAGTGGACGGGGTGGGGGATCTGGGGTCCCTCTGTGGCCTCCTGGTCCTGCCGCTGTCCTTGGTGCTGACGGATACCAACACCGTTTGATGGCCCTGATGCAGCATGAAGGCTCGGGAGCTGCTCAGCAGGGCCTGTGTGAGGCTGGGGGCCAGCCACCCACACAGCCACCCCACAGGGCAGGGCCCGCCCGCTGCGGTGAGCACCCTGCACCCGGAGTCATCTCTCATTGGCTGGATCCCATCGCCAGGACCTGCCCCTCCAGCCGGTCACATCTCACTCCCGACAGGCCCCGCCCGAGACCGGCACCGAATCTCACCTGAGGGCCCTGGCTTGGAGAGGGAAGCCCGTGGACGGCAGGGACTGCTGTGAGGAGGGATTTAGCATCACGTGTCTCCTCGGGTGCGAGTGAGGCACAGCCTGGTGAGGAGAGGACCCTTCCTCCGTCCCCCGCCGGCCTGCGGGCCGTGAGTCCCTCGCTGGACACGCCACCTGTGTGCTCGGCTGCTCACGAGCCGCGCTCCCCTCCCGGGAAAACGTCACGTGGAGACGGGAGACGTCTGGTCAGCAGCCCGAGGCCGGAGAGTCTCCACACGGGCAGCCCGAGGAGGCCCCGTCCACGGAGACCGGACCCCGTGCAGCAAGTGCCCGGCACAGGATGCCTCTCCTGCCCCAGCCCCACGTGATCACTCACGTCCCCAAACCAGCCCCGCCTGGAGCTCACGGCTCTCAGCTCGGCTGCACCAGGGCCCGCCCGTCTGCGGGGGCCGCACTGCAGTCGGGTCGCAAAGGAGCTGCTGCCTCCAATTCCTCAGCTCATCGGGGGATTCACTTTCTCATGTGCAGGGCCTGGTCTCTAGCTGACTGTGAGCGGGAACCACCCTCAGCCCCTGGGGGGCACCCTCAGCCCCTGGGGGCCACCCCCAACCCCTGGGGACCACCCTCAGCCCCTGGGGGCCACCTCCAACCCCTGGGGACCACCCTCAGCCCCGGGGGCCACCCTCAGCCCCTGGAGTGACATCCTAGCCCCCTTGCCATACCCCATTGCTGGCAGATCCCAGCGCACCCCAGGGAGGGGCTGGTGTGAGCACAGGAGCGCCCTGAGGTAGGACAACAGGGCCGCCTACAGTCGGTCTCACACCTTCTCACACCCTTCACCTCAGGGGCCTCTCTGAGCCTTGACCCCTATGCCATTCGCCTTAGAAGTGTCAACGGGCTGAGGCCCTATCAGATGGCAGCGGCCGGGGTCCTAGTCATATGGCAGCAGCTGGGGCCTGGTCAGATGGCAGGGGCCAGGGCCTAGTCAGGTGGCAGCAGCTGGGCCCTGGTCAGATGGCAGGGGCAGTGCCAGTGCCCCACCCCATGGAGAAGGCCTGTTGCTTGACCCAACAGGATAAAGCCCGCCTGGTTACATCCTCTGCTCCCAGCGCTGTCAGCCGCACAGAAGGCCCGCACGACCTCGCAGCGCGGCTGGCTGTGCGGGCGCTGCTTTGCTCGCTGGAGGGAAGTTGCGTCTCACTTGCCCTCGGCTCTTGCCGAGACTCTGCTGCAAGTGGGTTTCAGATGTAATCACGGACCTCCACACTCCCGCCCCGGGAGCCGCACCTCACCGCCGGCAGGAACCCTTCTGAGCGATGTGCTCTAACACACGTGTGACTCTAACACAGAACGCGGACGCTTTGACAGAGAGGGCCGGGCCCACCCGCATGGCCTGACACCGGCGGCCAGGGGCCAGGTGTCTCGCCATAACGTGGTGCCTGGTGTCACGGGCGGACGTTTGCTTTATACTCCCCCCGACCCGCCGTGCACCCGCGTGTGCGAGTCACCCTCCCGCTCCCGCCTCATGTCCCGTCAGGAACGCCCAGATCCAATGACTCTTCTTTCTCAGACCGTTTTCCCATGATTTGTGAAATTTAATTTTATTAACGTTTCTCACAGAAGTTTAGTGTTTTATTGAGCCAAACCTACTTTCTTTTTCTCTGTGATTTATCCCCTTCATCGCTTCCCACGAGGAATAGCTCTGGTAGCGACGAATGGCGTGCGCTCAGGTTTTATTCGTCGCTCTGTGTACAGGGGCAGGGGGAACACAGGGGTGAATGCAGGCACATGGCGTTCAGGGAGGACTCTCGCGCCCGGCTCTCCGGCTCCTCGGCGCCAGCTGTGGCCCCACGGGTCTGCGTTGGTCAGTTATGGTAATAATGTTGCTTAACGAACAAGTCCTCCGCAGCCCAGCAGCTTACAACAACAAATATTCATTTCCCACCAGTGGCTGAGCCCTTGCCAGCCCTGCCCAGGCCAGTGACGCCCAGGGGGTGCTCCCCGTACCTGACCCCAGGACCTGGTCGGAAGGTCACACGTGACAGGCCATGCCACCCTCCTGGGGAAGCGGGGCACAGAGCAGTAGGGGATGGATTAGGAGTAAAAACAGGAGAAGACTTGCCTGTGACGGGAAGGGTCAGCCTCCTGTTAGATGCGACCCTTGTGTTTGTTGGAGGGTCTGACAGGTGCCCGCATGGACGCGAAGAGACGGGAGTCCGGGAGTGAGTGCAGGCGTGGGGAGCGGGCGGGGGCAGGGGAGGCCCGCTCAGCTGGAACAGCGGGGCAGCCCCTGGGGGCCTGGGGCCCAGCATCACCAGAGACGCAGGGAGGCGGGACTCGGGCTGGACCTTTGTTGAGAGCTGACTTGCCATCATCATTCCACCACCTTCTGGCAGCCAAAGGGAGCCCCGTGGCCAAGCCCAATGTTCATGGTACATGAGCAGGGGCAGAGGGAGGGGGGAAGGGGATGAGGGGCATGCCAGCTGCGCACGATCCTGCCACTCGCACCTGGACTCCCGCATCTTCGCGTCCACTGTCAGGCCCTGGGACAGAAACAGGGGTTGAATCCAGAGACAGTGACTCGTTCCCAGCACAGCCCAGTATCTTTCCTATTTTTACTCCGAATCGGAATGTCTGCCTTCGTGAGAAGAAAGCCGCCATCCCGGCATCCCTTCAGGGCCTTGCCAAGGGAACAGAGCGCCTCCATGGACGAGCCGATTTCAAACCCCAATCTGTCTGCTCCCAGGCTGCCCACCGCCGGGCCTGGCCAGTCACCTGGAGCCGGTACCGGACCCGTCGGCGGGGACCCTGGCCACGGACTCCGCGATCGCAGAAAGTCCCATCATGGTCCAGCAAACACGTTCCATGCAACTTACTGATACGTGATGGTCTCCATTTAAAACATGCATTTGGACCTAGCCGGTGTGTCAGTGGATAGAGCGTCGGTCTGCAGACTGAAGGGTCCCAGGTTCGATTCCGGCCAAGGGCACATGCCCAGGTTGTAGGCTCGATCCCCAGTAGGGGGCATGCAGGAGGCAGCCGATCAATGATTCTCATCATTGATGTTTCTCTCTCTCTATCCCTCTCCCTTCCTCTCTGAAGTCAATAAAGAAATATATTTTTTAAAAATTAAAATAAAATAAAAATAAAACATGCATTTGTTTAGCAAGAGTTTCATTCGCATCTTCATCTCCATGACCATCATGGTCTTGGTCACCTTTCATTTGCTTATGGCTGTTTCCTGTCCCAGGTGAAATGACGCCTCAGGTGCTCTGCCCGTTTCTATGGCGGGGGGGGGGGGGGGGGGGGGGGGGGGGGGGGGCACGTCCTTCTGAGGTAAAAGGTGCTATTTTTACATCCGCCATCATCCCTTCCTCTCGCTTTAGAACGTTCCTTTTGATTTTGCTTATGCTGTCTTTTATTAGGGGGAGATTTTATATTTCTTTTAATCAGTTTGAATTTTTCCATATTTCTCACTTCCTCGTGGCTCCTAAATTCTGGGCTTTGTTTTGGGGGAGATTTTCTATGTTTTCTGCTAACATTTCAGGATTTGTTTTAATGTTTAGCACGAAAGGTCACCTGTGGATGTCGGTATCATCTGTCCTCGTATGGCTACAGACTTGTTCCAATGTCGTTGATTTAACACTATGTCCTTTCTTCAAGGACTTAAAATGTCCTTCCTGACCTCACGGCGAGCGAAAAGGTGCTATCCCCCGGTTATGTTTCTTCTCGTCCCATGCGATTGGATGCTGTGCCGGCACCAGCGGCTGCGGGCCGGCGGCCTCGGCATCGCAGGACGCGCAGTGTAAACGCTGGAGGGGACGCCTCCCTGTTTCAGAACAAAACAAAGCATGATTTGGTTTTTGTTTGTTTTTTGTTTTGTTTTTGCCAGTTTTCTTCCACACACTTTACAATCGGTCAAGTGGCGCCCAGATTTCATTGGATTTTTTTAGAAAGGGGATTTCATTGATTCCGTGGGGTGATTCATAGAGAATGTGCATGGCTGAATACGGTGATGAGGAAGAGGAGACAGGTCTGGGCAGAGACGGACTGGGTGAGGTGAGCTGATGAACCATGGCGAGGCACCTCCTCTGCCCAGGAGACAGAAGGCGTCAAGGTCTTAACTAGGGAACGTGCAGGGGTGGGGGGACCCCGCGGTGGCCAGGGACGCAGGAGAGAAGTGAGCTGGCATGCACAGGCAGCGATGCGGCGAGAAAGGCAATAGGGCAAGTTCCCATGGCTCTTTAAGTCCATATTGAGGACGGATTTTTTTTCTAAGTGTGAGGGAAGCCTTGGGAGGGTCCTGGGCGCGGGCCACACATGGTTTGGTTTTTAAATCCTACAGCCTTTCCCTGAATGCACCACGGAGCAGAGCACGTGCTGGCGCGGGGGTGAGCTGGGGGCTCTGGCACTGGCCCCAGGGGGAGCGGACGGTCCCCAGGGGAACGGTGGGCACTTGTGTCTGAGGAAAACCTTTTCTGTCTGTCGACCTCCCACCCGCCCCCTTGCTCCCCTCTTTTATTACTAAGATGTGTTTGAGGCGAGATGTTGTTTTATGTTGATGGTGCTTTTAACCAGACAAACATCTTACCTGCAGGAAAGGACCATTCATTTCCTCCTTTCTGCATATTATTTTTTCTTGTCATATTGCATGGGGTGCGATATTTAGGAAAATGGTGACTACCGACGTATCTGCATATATATTCCACTCCTCACTAGAAATTCTAAATGTTTGCTCTTTGACCGGTGGTACACCATGATTTCTTGCAGAAGCCATTGTGTTTCTTACACCAAACAATGAAATTAGCTAAAAGTTTGTTGTTGTTATTATAGCCACTGTGTTTCCTAATTCCACCTGGCCGAAGGAGAGTTTGATCCAGCCACTCACTGCTTTATAGTTGATACAATTTACAAAAGACCGAGGTGTCTTTGGTGGCTGTGGCCTTGACATTTCCAGCAGACAACCAGGTGACCGGGTGACCAGGTGGCCAGGTGACCAAATGACCGGGTGACCAGGTGACCGGTGACTGGGTGACCAGGTGACCAGGTGACTGGTGACCAGGTGACCGGGTGACCTGGTGACCAGGTGAGCAAGTGAGCAGGTGACCAGTGACCAGGTGACCAGGTGATCAGGTGACCAAGTGACCGGTGACCAGGTGACCAGGTGAACGGGTGACCAGATGACTGGGTGACCGGGTGACCAGGTGATCAGGTGACTGGGTGACCAGATGACCAGGGGATCAGGTGACCAGATGACTGGGTTACCAGATGACCGGGTGACCAGGTGGCCGGGTGACCAGGTGACCAGGTGACCAGTTGACCGGTGACCAGGTGACCCAGTGACCAGGTGAGCAGTTGACTGGGTGGCCAGGTGACCGGGTAACCAGCCTGGTGACTGGGTGACTGGATGACCAGGTGACCGGGTGACCAGGTAACCAGGTGACCGGGTGACCAGGTGACCGGGTGACCAGGTGACCGGGTGACCAGGTGACCAGGTGACCAGGTGACCAGTTGACCGGTGACCAGGTGACCCAGTGACCAGGTGAGCAGTTGACTGGGTGACCAGGTGACCGGGTAACCAGGTGACCGGGTGACTGGATGACCAGGTGACCGGGTGACCAGGTGACCAGGTGACCGGGTGACCAGGTGACCAGGTGACCAGGTGACCAGTTGACCGGTGACCAGGTGACCCAGTGACCAGGTGAGCAGTTGACTGGGTGACCAGGTGACCAGGTGACCAGGTGACCAGGTGACCGGGTGACCGGGTGACCAGGTGACCAGGTGACCGGGAAAGAGCTTTCCCACGTGGAGGCTTGTGGGCTCACGCTTTCCTCTAGAACTCGTTTGCGGTGAAAATGTTCTCTATTTTCACCCTCATCGACCCTAAGGGTGACACCCTCTGCCGGCAGGGAGCGGGCGGCTCTCAGGCAGCCTTTGTTGCTTTAGGCCTCTTCCCTTTGGTGCATTTACTGACCTGGAGCCAAAATGCGCTTCCCCGTGAGGCCGTTCCTCCGGAGCTTTGGCGCCCCTCACAGATCCCTGCTCCTCCAGGCTCGACGCAGCATCATCTTACCTCTTGGTTAACTTCCCCAGTTCCCCGTCTCACGGTTACCAGACTTCTAATAAACACGTGTTGATTGATTCTGGCCTGAAGCAGTAGGCATTGCCAGCTCTGCCCTGTGAGGAGAGGGGCCGCGTTCCGTCCCACGGACAGTTTGATTTCCAGTTTCTCGGGGAAGCAGATTCCTCAGGAAGCCGTGGGGTCAACACAGCACAGGCCCAGAGGGCGCCAAGAGAAGAACTGGAGGAAGGGACTCGGGAGGCGGGGACCTGAGGCGGCGGAGGAGGGAGGAGAGAAGGACGAGGAGTCGGAGGGCTGTGTAGGTTGCATCTGCTAAGAACCAGACCCCACGGCGTGCGTGAGGCGTCCTGAGCCCGTGCCTGTGAAGGCCACGGGGAGGAAGCAGGAGCGGCAGCAGGGCCCCCAGACGCTGGTGAAGGGCAAACACCGATGAGGAGGTGGAGGAGGGAGGACTGGGTAGAAGGAACCCCAAACTGAGCAGCTCTAAGGACTGGGCCAGGCCACGGCGAGTCCTCAAGCCACAGGCTGGTCCCCTGTCCTGCGCACACCAGACCCCAGCTCAGAGCAGACCGCAAGAAAGCCTGGGGGCCCCGCCCAGCCAGTGGGGCGCCCTCTGGGCCCACGAGTCAATTATGACCCCCATCAGGGGAGCCCAGTGAAGAGGAAGAGGTGAAAGGAGAAAATAATAATAAGGTGAAAAGACTTTATAGAAGAAGGAATCCCAAATGTGTGTTCTTTTTGCCCTGACTGGTTCGGCTCAGTGGATAGAGCATCGGCCTGCGGACTGAAGGGTCCCGGGTTCGATTGTGGTCAGGGCACATGCCCGGCTTGTGGGCTCCATCCCCAGTGGGGGGCATGCAGGAGGCCACTGATCAGTGTCTCTCTCTCTCTCATCATTGATGTTTCTCTCTCTCTCTCCCTCTCCCTTCCTCTCTGAAATCAATAAAAACATATATATTAAAATGTGCATTCTTTTCATTCTGTGTGTGTATGTCCCTTTAAAATGAGTTGATGTTTATAACCTTCACATGAATGTGCTCCTCTCACCCAGGGATGCTGCTGCCTGGTTCATGCTTCCTGTGATACACGTGTCAGCCGAGCCCCCGTGCTGATTCGTGGACGGCTGCCTGCTGCCGGCCCCTCACGGAGGCCTGGCCAGGGGCGGGCAGTCAGCCCTGGGGGCGCTGGAGGGTCAGCGGGGCGCCCCGCCTCCACTGTGCAGAGATGGGTATTCGCAGATCAGAGACTCTTCCCAGGACCTGAGCATCATCTTAGAGTGAGAATCGGCTCCTCGTCAGCAGTGAGTGAACAGGCCCTGTGCCTCCATCTCCCTTGGGACCGGGAGCCGGGAGCGCGGGGGGAGTGAGGGGAGTGCCCGCTCCCTGCCTCGGGGGAAATCAGAGGAAGGGATGGGGGACGATGAAGAGCTCCTGGAGGAAAGGGGCCGGCGCCCCGCCTCGGCTTAGTGCTCAAAAGGCCAAGTTTCTATTGGGGTGGCAGCCGGGAGCGCCCAGGGCTGGCCCGTCTCCATGAGAGGATTCTGATGGACACGGTGCGATGCGTCTCCCTGGGAGTGAGGTGCATGGGACCATCCACACGTGTTGTTTTGGGAAATGCGCGGCGACATGCACTGTGAGGTGGCAGCCACACACCCGCCGAGACTTGGAGCATCTTGCACCGCGGGCTCCTGACCTGGCCCTGTGCGCCCCGTGTCCCCCCCGGAGTCGGCGCCTTCTGGGCACCACACTGGCTTTGAGGCCACCTGTGCTGGCTCGGGGAGTAACCATTTCTTACTTCTATTTGCAGCGTGTGGGCACGAAGGCACTGGCTGTCCCTACACTGTGCTCTGTGCCCCGGGGGGCGGGGGGGCGCAGCCAGGGTGCAGGGCAGGGCCCCTCCTGACGCCTGCACCGCCCCCCCCCCCAGCTTCCTGGGAAGGCTGCTTCCCCTCCCCCTGCCGCAGGAGGGGCCAACCCTGGGGCCTCAGGCATCAGCATCTGCAAGACATTGGTCAGAAGGTACGCAGAACGGTGGCCTCATCTTCCACTTCCATCGGCGACACATGGGGCTCAATCGCTCTGAGTTCTGGCCGACGCCAGCGGTCGCCTGTCCTTAGAGTGTGCGAGGTGGGTTTGGGGGGTTACCCTGCAGCCCCTCATCCCAGGGGTGTCAGTGCCCTCTTGCAGGCTGGGGGACATGGTGGCACCCTTCCCCTGTGGGGTCGGTAGGCAGCTCATTTACCCCATTTCCCCTTTTCCTGAGCATTGCATACCCGACGCAGCGGAGGGTCCCACATAACCTGTCTGTCTCGGGCAGAACCCGCGCTGTACGCACATACCGCATCGCCATAGCTCCTACGGGCAGGCGGTCCACCTTCCTGCGGTGCCTTCTGAGGAGCCAGGCTTTATTCCCGAGGGCGCCCCCCTTGTCTCTGTCTCTTCTTCATGGCGATGGAGGTCCGCCCAGGCGAGGAGCCTGCGCCGCCCCGGGGTCCAGGGAGCCGGGCTTGCTCTGACAGCGCCGCCGCGTAGATTTCACGCGGGCCGGCCTCTCAGTTACTCGCTGTGCCGAGTGTGCCAGGGGCAGGAGGCCCGTTTCCCATTGGATGTCCAGTCGTCGAAGCGCTGTTTGTCAAAAGCCTTCCCTCCCTCCGTGGAACGTCCCGACATCTGGGTCCAAACTCAATGGGCGCGATATGTACGCATTGATCCGACTCTGTTATCTCCCATCGACCCGTGTCCCTGATTCCATGCCAGCAACGCCGTTCTATCTATTGTAACTTCATAGAGAATATTGATGCCAGTTATGAGTCTTCAAACTTGGTTTCTTAAAAATGCTTTACCTCCTCCGAATCCTTTGCACGCTAACACAATGTTTAGAGCCACCCATTCCCAGTTACCAAAGAAGGGGGGCTTTGGATTTTGAAGGGAAGCGAATGGAATCTATCGGAATTTGGGGTCTGACCTAATAACCCTGATCCCCTCGGTCTATGAACAGGGTACATCTCCCCATTTATTTAGCTCTCTTTACCTTTATCAACCCTATTTGTATTTTTCAAATAAAAAGGTCACATATGTCTTTTGTTCACATTATCCTAAAGTTTTTATCTATTTTCATGAATTAAATGGTTTTTAAAATGCTTTCCAACCGATTGCTGCATCTATATATATATATGTATGTATATATATATATATATATACACACACACACACACACACACACACACACACACACACACACACACATATATATATATATATATATATATATATATATATATATATATATATATTAGAGGCCTGGCACACAAAATTCATGCACTCGGTGGCGGCGGGGGGGGGGGGGGGGGGGGAATCCCTCAGCCCAGCCTGCACCCTCTCACAGTCCAGGATGTCGGACTAACGGCTTAGGCCAGCTCCCTGCCGGCAGTCAGACACGCTTAGCGCTGCCGCGGAGGCGGGAGAGGCTCCCACCACTGCCACTGCGCTCACCAGCCATGAGCCCGGCTTCTGGCTGACCACCAGGGGCAACTCCTGCATTGATTGTCTGCCCCCTGGTGGTCAGTGTGCGTCATAGTGACCGGTCGTTCTGCCATTCAGTCAATTTGCCTATTGCCTCTTGTTATATAGGATATGTATATATATTTGAAGTATTTGTGGCCTGGTTGGTGTAGCTCAATG
>JAJQQW010000007.1:110955640-111033140 GCA_025583905.1 Ia io | reverse complement strand
AATCGCAGGTTTTCTGTTTCGTCTCCTCCTGCCCTAACCTTTATTGTCTCCATGATGCTCCTTTCTCGGGGATTAATTTGCTCTTATTTTTCTAGCCACAGATATATCATTAACTTTTAATTTTTCTTTCCCCTAATTACACATTAAAATTTATAAGTCTCTTTCTAAGCATTGTTTTAACTCCAGCTCATAAATTTTGATACATTGCGCTTCCCTTTTCATTCATTCCTAAATATTTTCTCATTTTCATGGTGGTTTTAGTTCACTGGTGGGTGGTTTCACAGCGGAGACGTGAATTGCCAACGATTTGGGTGCTGTGTGGTTGTTCATTTCTCGTTTCGCTGTGAAACCTTCGTTGGGTCTGCTGGCCTCACAGTGATGTGTCCGTGTCCCCTCCCCGTGCATGTAACCGTGCTGTGACCGGAGGACGTAGTATGTATTGTTCCAATCCCACCACGGCACCGAGGCTCGGTTCATGCTGCGGCGTCCGCGCGTTTCATCGGCGTGAGGCTCCCTCGGGCGGAGCAGCGCCCGGGCCGGGCACAGGGCCCGGGAGGCTGTGATAAGTGTGCGCGGTGACAGGTAATTACCGAGCCCGTCCTGTGGTATGTGGTGAGGAATAGAGACGTCACGTCGCTGTGCCGTTCACCTGGCACTCCCCCCACGCGGCCCGTCTGCCTCGGGGGGAAGGCGCCCCGCGTGCCGGATGCGGTGTGACGCGTGTCGGCTCCGTGCGCCTGCTGACAGCGTCTGGTCCCCGACAGCCTGTCGGTCCCGGGGCTGCTGGTCTGCCGCACTGAGATGCGGGCGTTCGAACGCCACTCGCGCGGCAGGCGCCTCACCTCTTCCTTGGTTGTGCCCGGCCCTGGCTCTCCTGTAGGGACGGGCAGGCAGTGCGGCCCCATGAGGGGACACGCCGGGCCACCCAGGGCTCCACAGGACAGCGTGAAGCCAGCGTGGCGCGGCCCCAGGTCCGTGTCTCCCATTAAGTCCATGTCTCCTCCCAGCAAGGAGGCCGGGGTGACGTTCAGAACAGCTCCACTCACCAAGGCGCCTCGGGATGCACCTGCTGAGGACTGGGTCACCAGAGCGCGAGGCGTGGCCGGGGACCCACAGCTGCCGAGCCACAGAGGTTCAACCGGGGGCGGCCACGCTGGGCTCAGGGCCGCGAGGCAAAGACCTGACGCCCTCAGATGGCACAGCCCCCGACACAGCCCCCACGCTGCCCCCCACACAGTCCCCCACGCTGCCCCCACACAGCCCCCCACACAGCCCCCCACACAGCCCCCCACACAGCCCCCCACACAGTCCCCCACACAGCCGCCACGCAGCCCCCATGCAGCCCCCCATGCACCCCCCACGCTGCTCCACACACAGACTCCCACGCAGCCCCCAGGCAGCCCAGGTGAGACAGGCCAGCCTTTCCTTCCCAAAGCAGCTCTGCAGGCATGGAGGTGGAGCCCAGCAGGCCACCTGGGAGCGGAGAGGAAGAGGGAGGCTCATGCTGCCCTCTCAGCACTTCCCTCCACCGCGTAACCAGAGCGCGGGGTTCAGGGCAGGACCCACGGAGCCACACCGAGGCCAGCCAGGACCCAGCGTGTGGTCACTGGGTTGTCACAAAAGGGCCAAGACATTTACATGGAGAAAGGATTGCCTGGCGGGCGTGGCTCCGTGGCTGAGCGTCGACCTGTGAACCAGGAGGTCAGGGTTCGATTCCCGGTCAGGGCACAGGCCTGGGCTGTGGGCTCCATCCCCAGGGTGGGGCGTGCAGGAGGCAGCCTATCCGTGATTCTCTCTCATCATGGATGTTTCTCTCTCTCCCTCTCCCTTCCTCTGAAATCAATTAATTTTTTTTTTATTTTAAATAAACTCAAGGACAGAGTGCCCCCCCTCCTCGCGGCATTCTGCTCGGCGTCCTGCCCCAGGCCCACCTTCAGGACGGCGTGCTGCAACGGCTCCCCCGGTCTTCACCCGCGGAGAGTACGTGTCATCCCCACGTGACGGGTTCATCTCAACAAACTTAACTTGTTTTGTTTTGAGGTGTGTTTTTTTTCAGTTTTTTTGTATCTTCTATGTCAGTGGTCGGCAAACTCATTAGTCAACAGAGCCAAATACCAAGATTGAAATTTCTTTTGAGAGCCACATTTTTTAAACTTAAACCTCTTCTAACGCCACTTCTTCAAAATAGACTCGCCCAGGCCGTGGTATTTTGTGGAAGAGCCACATTCAAGGGGCCGAAGAGCCGCATGTGGCTCACGAGCCGCAGTTTGCCGACCACTGTTCTATGTAGATGCCCCTACCAAATGTCT
Source organism: Ia io (assembly GCA_025583905.1). Classification (NCBI taxonomy): domain Eukaryota; kingdom Metazoa; phylum Chordata; class Mammalia; order Chiroptera; family Vespertilionidae; genus Ia; species Ia io. The sequence continues at coordinate 111,030,831 of JAJQQW010000007.1, read as the reverse complement.
TCAGCACGTGGACTCGTCATCCTCGCCGTGTTAACGCCGTCGCTAAGGGGTGTCGGTTACTGCTTCTCACTGGGAGCGGGCAGAGGCAGACGGGCCACGTGACCTTGTCAGTCATCTTGCAGATCCCCAGTGCCCAAGCCTCGTCCTTCCCGGGTGGGTGCCCTGGGGAAGAATGCTCTGGCAGCAAGGAGCTCTGACCCTGACATGGTGAAGGCCACGGCAGGTCATGGTCCACAGGGGGGAGGTCATGGTCCACAGGGGGGGTCGGGGCCCACAGGGGGAGGTCATGGCCCACAGGGGGAGGTCGGGGTCCACAGGAGGGAGGTCGGGGCCCACAGGGGGGAGGTCATGGCCCACAGGGGGAGGTCGGGGTCCACAGGAGGGAGGTCAGGACCCACAGGGGGGAGGGTCATGGCCCACAGGGGGAGGTCGGGGTCCACAAGAGGGAGGTCGGGGCCCACAGCTGCAGGGACGCTGGCATGGGCACCATCTGAATCGCTTTGGTTCAGGCAGAAACACCCCCTGGCAGGGAGGGCACAGCCAGGCTCGCCGTGTGGCGAACAAGCACAGAGGACACTGGGCTAGAACAGGGGGGCCCAGGAAGACACTGGGAGGAGGGAGACTCCCACCTGGGAAGGGAGAGGGTGACAGTGGTGTCGTCCAGAGCGGGGGGCCGGGAGGCCGGGGGCGGTCCTCGGAGGAGGGTGCAGCGTGAGGACCCTGGGGGCAGGATCCAGTCGGGGTCTCCCAGGCTCTCCACCAGGGCTGCTCCAGGTGGTCTGCCTGGCAGGTGTCCCCAGGCTGTGACAGCCGCCAGGAGGGAGCAGAAATCAAGAGCGAGCATTTAGAGATGTTTATAGGAAATTGACAGAGTAATTTTACGTCTGTTGAAATTAATCATAAAAGCGTGGCGCCTGTGTTCTGTATGCCTTTGGATGTCACTTTTTGAGTAATTTTTTGCTGTAATTTTCAAAATACTGTCTGTGATGACGGAAAACAAAAGGCTGTTCCCCCACAGGTGGCTAGAAAGGCAGGACGGTGCCCCGGGGCTGGAAGGGGGTACCGGGGCGGGGGCGGGGGCGGGGCCAGGGCCAGGGCAGGTAGGCTTCCCATGATTCTGGGAGTTGCACATAGATGGACCCTGGACCAGATGTGGCAGGCAGCTGGGCTCAGAGTTAGTCAGTGGGGTTCCCAGGGTCAGGGGTCTCACTGTGAGCAGCCGAGGGGGGCATGCACGTGGGGGGCATGTTGGACTCAGGAGCTGGTCTCCCTGCAGCTCCCACCACCTGCTTTGCCTCTGCCCAGCCCAGGGCGGCCCTGAGCCCCAGGAGGGTCAGGGGGAGGGGTCAGGACACAGACTCAGCTCCGCCCAACCAGGAGCCCCGACATTGACATTTCTCTGCGGCAAGGACGGGGGTGCCCGGAGGCCTGTACATAGCTCACCTCACCCCGCAGGCACAGAGTTAGAAGCAAGTTCCCTTTTCCTTCCCCTTTTGGGGCAGGTTTGTGTGCTTTCTTTCTAATCCCACAAAGCCAGTGGTTTGGCCGTGGTGCGCGTGCCCAGTGCCGGCCACGGGAGTCTACTTATCAGCCTGCACATGCATCTTGTGCCCTTTACTGGCATCTGTGTTATGATCCAGAAAACTGGGAGTCAGAGAAGAGGAGAGAAGAAAGGGAGGGAGGGGAGGAGTGGGAAAAGGAAGGAGGGAGGAAGAAAAAGATGGGCAAGCAAGTCCACACCACTGGGCCCTGGGGAGAAAGGGCCTCTTCCCCAAGGCTCAGGCCAGGCCCCGCCCCCACCTGGCCCCACCCCCTGGCTCCTGCCCCCTTCCGACCCCCCCTCCTGCCCTCTGCCTCTGGAAACCAGTTCCAGGCACCTGAGTGGACTCTCCATCCAGGCAGGAGGCCCAGGTTGCGGATTGGTTGGTTTATAATCCTACATAATGAAAGGCTAATATGCAAATCAGCCGACAGGGGGAATGACCGGTCACTATGACATGCGCTGACCACCAGGGGGCAGACATTCGATACAGGAGCTGTCAGTGTGCTCCCACAAGGGGAGAGCCGTTCAGCCAGAAGCTGTAAGCTGTCAGTCGGACGTCTCCCGAGGGCTCCTGGACTGCCAGAGGGCGCAGGCCGGGCTGAGGGACGCCCCCTCCCCAGTGCACGAATTTTGTGCGCCGGGCCTCTAGTGAGGAATAGAAGCAGAGCTGGAACTGGCCCTACTACGTGCATGCATGGACTCCTGGGAAGGCAGGCAGGTGGACAGTCTGCAAAGGCTGATCCGATGATAAATGTGTTGACACGCGAGTAACACTTTTCATTCTTAGACCAAATAGGTTGTAGGGGGAAGCCTCACCGTGACAAAGAGTGACGGCGGCCCACAAACAGCGCTGGATCAGGAAGATGCAGTGCCGGTGAATACACACGCGCCGGCAGAACAGGGTTCCCGCAAGAATACCAATGAAGGGTTACGGGGAAGAGGAGACAGGAAAATTTACTGGCCCAACCTCAGCAAAGCCTCCCTGGGAACGGGAGATCGGAGGGACAGAAATAAAAACATCAAGAAAGCATAAATACATATACAATTTGAATAACAAGACTAATAATAATAAAAAAAAAAAAACACCTCAAAGCAGAATATATGCGCGCGCGGAGGTCGGCTCTGACAGCGGGTGATGGACAGAGCGAGGTCCGCGCGGCCCAGCCCCGTCCCGGCGCCCTGCGCTCCAAGGCGATCAGATTAGAAGCCAGTAGCAAAAGGTCCTGCAGATAATTAAGTGCCCGATGCCCAAACACTAAACCACTCATTCTGCTGAAACGACCGGAGGACAGAGAGTGAGAATTACGGACGGCCAGGGCCTCGCCGTGCGGACAGCTCATGTGTGGAAATGTATGTCCCAGAAGTAAGAAAAAGCGAACGGAACGAGCGAGGCATTCACTCAAGAAGACAAAAGGAGAAGCAGAAGCAGCCAAACACAGAAGAAGGGAGGAAATACACCCCCAAATCAGATAAGGGCAGAAATCAATGCAACAGAAACGGCGGGCAGCACCAGAGGCTGTTTCTTGGAAGCATTAGTAAAATTAGTAAAATATACAAACTCCTGCCAAGCTTGACCGATAAAATGAGGGGAAGGACTTGCAAATTTACAAACTACGGAAGCCAGAAGAGAAGGTGACTACGTAAACAACAGTTTGTGTGTGTGTGTTTTTTTAAATAAAGGCATACAATTGAAAACAGGCAAAACGAACACATTTCTGGAAAAGCATTATATCCCCCGATGGAGCAAGAAGAAATAGGAAATGTCAATTTAAGATTTGCAACGGAAATTAAACCTCCCCAAGGGGCAGCACAACCAAACCAGGCCAGAGGCTGGCGCTGACAAAGACAGAGCCGCGGGGAGTGGCCGCTGCCCCAGATACTGGAGGGCGGGGGATGGGCCCATGAGTTCTAAGCGTCTAGGGTGAGACCGGCTGCAACGCTGGCGAAAGAAAAAGAAAAGCCACCCCAGCAGCATCGTACAGGCCAGTTCTCTTATGAGGAGGCTCATTTGCACACTTGCAAATTGACTGCAACGGCGCGTTCAGATAACACATCATCGTAAGGAGGGCTTAGCAACAGAATGAAAAGATTTAGCAGCAGAAACATCTGTGATGCCGTTTACCTCCTCAAGGTGCTAGGCTAAATAAAGAAAAAAACATTAGCTGGGCCAGGAGAAGCACACAAAACATGCACTTGGACATATCACCATATCTATATATATAAAAGCCTAAACGACTGGAACAACCAGAATGACGGGTCGCTATGATGCCCATTGACCACCAGGGGGAAGCCCCCTGGTGGTCAGTGCACTGCCACAGCCAACCTCCCCTGGCTGGCTAACCTCCCATGGTCCCTCCCTCCCGGCCAGCCAACCTCCCGTGGTCCCTCCTCCTGCCCCCGGGCTGGGTCAGGGAACTGGGGTGGGTGGCAGCAGGCGTGGCCCCTTTCCCAGAGGGGCTGAAGGCCGGCTCCGTCCTTGGAGCCAGTGGCCAACCTCCCATGCCCGTCTCTTCCCCTGGTTGGCAGACCCCGATCGGTCCACCACCTGCCCCCTGTGGTGGTGGCATGGTGGCGAGGGAAGGAGGAGGTGGGGAACTGCATGGTGGCGGGGCGCCAACAAAGGCGACGTCGGCATCCAGTGTCCATTCCTTCTGCGCGTGGCCCTGCGACCATCACCTCCTCTCTGGCCCAGCCCTGATCTGCCTGGCCCCAATTGGTCCTGATTTCCAGCCAGGCCTAGGGACCCCACCTGTGCACGAATTTCGTGCACTGGGCCTCTAGTTTTTAAATAAAATCTCAGACAACTGGGAATGAAGGGGGACTCCCTGACCTGAGGGATCGGATCGCTATGAGCTCATGTTCCGCGGCAAACCCCATAGGCCGATTCATTTGAGACGTGGCTCCTTTGAGGCAGAAACAAGAAAAACTGGACTGTGTCAGCATCTCTCCTGGCAATACCCTGGCCCAGTGGTCGGCAAACCACAGCTCACGAGCCACATGCGGCTCTTTGGCCCCTTGAGTGTGGCTCTTCCACAAAATACCACGGCCTGGGCGAGTCTGTTTTGAAGAAGTGGCATTAGAAGAAGTTGAAGCTTAAAAAATTTGGCTCTCTAAAGAAATTTCAATGGTTGTCCTGTTGGTATTTGGCTCTGCGGACTAATGAGTTTGCCGACCACCGCCCTGGCCAACCAGAGATGGGGGAGTCTCAGGAAGGGTGGCAGCGCTCCTGAGCCCTGCTGATCCGGAGGTGATCTGATCGCCTAAATAGACAACCCGTCAGAGCCAGTACCACAGACAGGACTTGGCAAGAGGCCTCCGGAATCGACAGGTGCGCGTCAGTGACGCCCGGCGCTTCCTCACCTGGTGACTCCGACTAAAACACATCATCGTAACGCGATGTGACATTTACAATGGCTGAGAAACGGCCGTGTCTGAGAATAAATCTGATGAAGAATGCATGAGACCTTTATGGGAGCCTTTTACAATGCACGCACGGGCGCGAGGAAGATGGGGACGGGGAATTCGATGGCGGGACAGCCTCATGTTGGGAGAGGGCGATTCTGGTTCTCCGTCAAAGCCCAGCGTCCAGGAGATCCCAGGCACGTTTTTCAAGGGGAAATCCTGTAAACTTCAAACCATCTCATTCCAACATTCAGAATAATTAGTTTCAGAAAGAGGGAGGAGAATGACAGGAAAGCTGGCCCACGTGACATAAATTCCACAAATGCCAGTGTTTTTCTAAGAGTGGTTTCGGGACAGAAATCCTAAGTGAATAAGCGGAGGGAGACAGAAAGGCCACGGTAGCCCCGGTGTGTCCAGGGACCTGTTGTGTGAGAGGTGACACTATTCGTCGATAACAAAGGAAGAGCCTTCTTTCGTGTGTGACGCCGAGTGAACTCACCACCCCACGCGTCACACAAAGCTGGAGCCGGGCCGCTGTGGCTCAGGGCAGAGCATCGCCCCACACGCTCCCGGACGGCCGCGTCCTAACGCCCAGCACCGGGTGGGCCTCGTGCGGCCACGGCCTCTGCGGACAGATGTGCTGGAGGGATGAGGGCTCTCCCGGGGCCACTGTAGCCACAGGCCCGGCCGAGAGAGAGGGATCAGAGAGGGGAGGTGACGACAGGAGCACGAGCGAGAGGCCCAGAGCGCGAGAGCACGCAGCAGCCGGCTGTGCAGGGGCCAGGAGCCCGGGGCCGCCGTCTCAAAGCTGCGAAAGGCCGGCGGCGGGCTCTGCCCAGACCCCCGGGAGGAACGCTCCACCCCCCTCGGGCCCATCGTCTTTGGAGCTGTGGGTGGGGGTGGGGTGGGGTAGGGGTGGGGTGGGGTGGGGTAGGGGTGGGGTGGGGGTTGTGTAAAACCACGGGGAGCTGTGCCTTCTCACAGCAGCACAGCCTCAGCCCGCAGGTCCCTCAGCGGGTCTGCCTCCACCTGCACAGCATGCCCGCCCCCCCCCCTCTGAGGGCTCCCCGCTTCCTAGCCGCTGCCTGGGGTCGCAGGTCGCTCTCCTGCCCTCACAGTTCGGGGCCTTCTCTGCGGACCCATGAGTGTTGACAAGACATCCACAGGCCCCACTGTGAACACCCCCATCTCTCCACCAGCTCAGGTTTCATCTTCTCCTCGGCCCCCAAAGGGGCGCTGGGAATAAACTGGCAATTACCCTCCACTGTGCAGAGGGCATTACGGGACCCCAGCCCCACTGTGCCCGGGGCATTACAGGACCCTAGCCCCACCGTGCCCGGGGCATTACAGGACCCCAGCCCCACCGTGCCTGGGGCATTACAGGACCCCAGCTCACCATGCCCAGGGCATTACAGGACCCCAGCCCCACCGTGCCATGCCTGGGGCATTACAGGACCCCAGCCCCACCATGCCCAGGGCATTACAGGACCCCAACCCCACCATGCCTGGGGCATTACAGGACCCCAGCCCCACCGTGCCCGGGGCATTACAGGACCCCAGCCCCACCGTGCCCGGGGCATTACAGGACCCCAGCCCCACCGTGCTCGGGGCATTACAGGACCCCAGCTCACCGTGCCCGGGGCATTATGGGACCCCAGCTCTACCGTACAGGGCATTGTGGGATCTTGCAATTAAATGCATTTTAATTACTCCCATCCCAGCGCTGCTTGGTCTCCCAGCCTCCCGGTAGGACGGTGCAAATGGGATTCTTGGGCACAGACTGTCCCTCTGGACTGCACTGAATTATGTGGGACTCACACCCCCACACACACCCCCGTGGAGGGGAAGCTGCACAGACCCTTTGGTGACGATTAAAGGGAAGATTGACTGGCGGGGCGTGGGGACTATCTGGGAACACTATCTGGGCTGCACTCACTTAATCCCTTTATCATGTTTCCTCTCTGTTCCTCTCCAAACCTTATCGGGAAAGACAAACAATCCGACACCCTCACCATGCTTGTCTGGAAAGGGCTCCCCCTGCCCCTCCCCACAGACCTGGACACCAGAAGTTTCCTTGGAAACCACTGAGCCCTGGAGGGGCGGGGGGAGGCCACTGGGCAGGTGCCCCAAGCTCCCGGGTCCTGCGTGAAGGACCTGAGGGCACAGACGGCTCCTGGGAGGCGGGTGCCTAACTCATGGCTAATGTCCGTCAAGGGCAGACACCTGCTGGCCCGCTGGCCCGCCACCGCCTTCCTCCCTGAGGACCCCAGGCCCAGAGGGACCCTCCTCCTTTGGGGTCAGGGCAGGGGGTCTGTTTGCTCTGTGGGAGCAGCTAAGGCGCAAAACACACTCAACCCGTGAAGAACCTTGTGAGTGTGTGTGAGCCGAACGGTGGACAATCGCCGGGAAGCAGGCCTCAGCGGGTGGGATGGCGCTCGGAGAACGGCGGTCTCACCTGTTTCACACGTGACAAAGGAGGGGACGGGAGGGTCACAGGAAAGCCACTGGTGGCAGATGAGGGAGGCGGGGAAGCAAAGCGGGAACCTCTGCGATTGGATAAGAACGAAGTGACAGACACTTGCTTCTGTCACACGTGGGTGCAGGGCCGTGAGCATCAGCAGTGAACACAGAACAGCAACCAGGAGGGGCCTGGGGGCCGCGGGGGCCGGGCTGCGCCTGAGGCTCCGGGGAGGGAGGCGACCAGTCGCCCTGACCTCCCACAGGCGTGTCAGCTCAGCTGCACAAAGACACGGCTCCGTGGGGTCGCAGTGACCTTTGTCCTGAAGACACCGCCTGGGACCTGCTGCGGCCTCAGGCCGCTCTGGCCTGAAAGCTCTCCCTTCAGTGAGACCCCCAGCAGCCGGGTGTGCCCTGCCCTCCACCTCCATCCTGCGGGCACAGAGCAGCCCCTGTGCCAGGGCAGAACTGGTGCCGGGGGCGGGGCCGCTGGAACTGGGAGAAATGGGAGTCCCGCCCGACAGCCGCGATGGCTTGTTCTGACCACAGAGGCGCGTTCTCACCTGCTGGGAGGAGCACACGGGCCGGGGCGCTCCCCTGGGAACACGGCCCATCCTCCCCGTCCGTCCGGGAGCCCCTGTGATCCCGGGAAGAGGAGCAGCCTGTGGCAGAGACCAGAGCCGCCGCCCTGTGACGGCCCAGCCCTGGCACACCCACAGCCTCGGCAGGTCTCCAGCCCGTCACCTGTGAGCGCCCACCTGGCCCCCCTCTGCCTCCTCCCCTGTCATCTCTGTCCTTCACCCAGTGGAGCAGCTCGATCACGGGGGCAGAGCAGAGGGGTGTGGGTGACCTGCCGCTCTCCCTGCTGCCGGCAGCATTGGATACACGCTCGTGTGATTCAAACCTGAACTGGCTCAAGCCGTGACAGGCGCCCGGACCCCTGGGTTGCCGGGTTACACCTGGGCGAGGCAGGGCGTGGCTCAGGGCGTGGCACCTGCAGAGCGGCCCACCTGGGAGCCCTCCCAGCCCCTCTCTGCAGCCACGCATTTGTGTAAAAAGTGGCGTTGGGACCTCCCATCAAATGCTACCACGAGCATCCCACAGGCCTGCCCACAGCTTGCTGCCTGCGAGACGCCGGGGCCTGCGTGTGAAGCAGATGATGACCCTTCAGAGAACAGACAGACAACACACTCACGGGAAGCCGGCCCTTTAAGAGGCGTCGGAGAGAAGGGGGCTGCTCAGAGGTCAGCGAACCCTGGCTCAGCTGGGGCTCGGGGACGGGGCGGGGAGGAGAGGGGAGTAGGATCAGCTGGCAGGGGCCTTCTGAGGACTGGCCGAGCCAGGGGGCGGGCAGGGGTGAGAGCAGAACTCAAGCCAAAGGGCAACTTCCATCCCCCCACCCCGGGGTGTTGTGGGGCGGCCAGACCAGAGGGAGGGGAGGGGAGGGGAGGGGAGGGGAGAGGGGGGGGGGAGGGGAGAGGAGAGGAGAGGAGAGGAGAGAGAGGAGGAGGGAGAGGAGGAGAGGAGAGGGAGGGAGGGGAGGGGAGAGGAGGGAGAGGAGAGGAGGGGAGGGGAGAGGAGAGGAGAGGGGAGGGGAGGGGAGGGGAGGGGAGGAGAGGGGAGGGGAGGGAGGGGAGGGGAGGGAGGCTGGTCTCCATGGGTGCGACCAGCGGCCAGTGAAGGAGCCGACGGAGCAGAGGCTCAGCTGTGGGCCCACTTGACCTTCCACCCTCCTGCCCTGCAAGGGGCTGTGGCACCGTCCCGGCAGGGTCAGCCCTGGGGGCCTGGGCAGGTGGGCCCACAGGTGGCTGAGGAGGAGCCGGGTCTGTGTCTCCCCTCGGGTGGGTGATGTGACAGATCCACGGGGAAGGGCAGTCCTGCCCCTCAGCCGGGAGCCGCTCCCCACCCCCAGGAGGGCACCCGTCCCCACTCGTGCACGTGACGTCCAGCCGGACACCTGTGGTCCTTCCTCCGGGACCTGCCTCTCAGCGTGGGGGGCCTGCGGGGCCGCAGCCAGTTCTGAGCTGTGAGCGCATCCTGCCGGAGTCCACCGGGAGTTAGCCTCATCGTCCCAGGAAGGCACCCTCCCCCCACGCCCCTCCCGTCCCCATCTGCGGCTCCTTCGACATGAAAAGAAGCAAGTCGATAAAAACAGGAGCCGATGGGCACTCAGCGCGAGGCGATCAGACCCGCGTCGAGCGCTCCGGAGGGTGCACGCAGCTCCGATGATGAAGAGCTCCCTCCAGGAGAAACACAACTGCTTCTTCAAAGCCCTGGGGTTTCACAGGCCCACGGGCAGGGGCAGTGTAAAGAGGAAGCCGGTTGGTTTGAAGCTGTGTTCATCCATCTCTCTGGGAAGACAGACAGGTCGTGCACGCGACGGAGAGGCAGCGGCCCGCTGTCAGCAGCAGCAGCTCCCAGGAGGTCAGGGCAGGGCTCGCGGGGCCCAGCCCTCCCCAGGCAGGTCTCGGTGGGGAAACTGAGGCGCGGCAGGGCCGGGGGGTCCAGGCAGAGGGGCCTGGCCAGGTGTCGCCACATACAACTTGCCGAGGCGTGAATGTGTGGTGGGGACCATCAGCGGGGGTGTGGGCCCTGAGCACGGAGCCAGAGGGAAGTCAGCCCGTCCATCTGTCCGTCTGTTCGTCTGTGGAGAGCGGCCATGGGAGCTGGCCCGCAGCGCCTGCAGGGTTTTCTGCAGCGTCCTTGTCAGCTCCTGCTGGGCCGGCTCAGATGGCAGCTGGCGCCTGCCTGGGGCTTAGTGAGTAAGAGATGTTCTCAGAGGCAGACAGGCCAGGGCCTGGCCCCGGCAACCTTGCCACGCCAGGTGACCTTGAGATATGAAGGCCTTCCCCTCCCAGTTTCCTCCATCGGTTGCCCTGGTTACTATCTCCCAGCCAGGAGTGCTGTGGGATTAACTTCTAGGACACAGAGCACTGAGGAGTGCCCCCGGCCCCCCACTTTGAGGAGAGAGAAGAAGAGGGCCTGGTTAGGTCTGATCAAACAATCGAATCGATGCCCCTCCCCTGGGAAACTGGCCTTTAGATCATTTTGCAACTGACATTCCCTCCCGCGTAGACCACTTTCCACTGGCTAAGACCAGTCACTTTCCCCTCAGACATGGCCGGGATCCGACCCGCCCAGAGAATTCCCAGCCGGAAAAGCCCGCCTAGAGTCCTTCAACATCTCTGCCTCCCTGTCCCTGGGTGCTGGCGCCATTTTGGGGGTCAGCCCATCTGGTTCCCAGATTATCTAATTCTATATAATAAAAGACTAATATGCAAATTGACCGAACGGTGGAACAACTGGTCGCTATGACATGCACTGACCATCAGGGAGGAGCGGGCCTAAGCTGTCAGTCAGACATCCCCCGAGGGCTCTCAGACTGTGAGAGGGTGCAGGCCAGGCTGAGGAACCCCTCCCCAGTGCACAAATGCTGTGCACTGGGCCTCTAGTAACTTTATAATTCTTCACCTCTTGCAACCTTGGGCATTCCTCCTGGGGTGACTCTAACAGGCCCCAAGCCACCTGTTCACTCATGCACCACATGCAAGGGGCGGGGCCCGCTGACGAATGGCCACAACAGGTGATGTGTAAGAATTCAGAGGCCAGCATGCCCCGCCCCACCACAGCCCATTCCAAAGTAGATGCAGGTGGTTCAGGCGTGTCACAGGACAAAATAAAATACAATCATGAATCTCAGAACAGAACAAAATGTAGCAGATGGTTTATCTCCATTCAAAGTAAGCCAGATCATTAAGAGAAAAAAATAATTAAGTGTATAGAAGTTAATATGTTAGCATAAAGATTTCAAAAAACAATTCTGTTACCAAGTTGACATGAGCAGAGTTCAGAGAAAAAAAACAACAAAAATAAAAATGTCAAAACAATAGGTAATAGCTGACGATCTCAAGCTGTGAAACGCTCTGAACAACCAACAGGAAGATAAACAGTGACCCAAACTGCAAATGAATAAGGAGGACGGACAGGTGCCTCCGAAAGGGAGAGTGAGACTGGCATCAAGCCGGTAAGAGACTCCTTCCAGTCGTAGTCAGATACATGGCGCCTGCACAAGGAACGAATTTTTACTTTTATTTATTTTTTTCTTTAAATGGACCACTTACCTCAGTGGCGCTCCGAGAAGGGCATGGCCGCGGCCATGGAGAAAGAAGGAAGGAAAGGGTGGTGAGATCTGGGCACGGGCTGGGGTCACCCACCCACCCTGGCACTGTCATCCCACTTGGGGACCCCCTCACACTGAAACCTATTGTTGTTATCAGGAACTCAAGGTGAAGATGTCCTTTATCTCAACAGGTGACCCCACAGGTGAGGCAGCTGCTCAGGGGAGGCCCCCCGCAGGGGACACAGAGCAGGGAACCCCTCTGCAGACTTGGGGTTCATAGCAGCACAGCCTCCCTCCCAGGGGCACCACACACACGTGGCAGGGACCCATGTCCACACTAGCCTCAGAAATGGGAGCCAATTCAGCCTATGTGGCTCAGTGGTTGAGTGTTAACCTATGAACCAGGAAGTCACGGTTCCATTCCTGGTCAGGGCACATGTCCAGGTTGTGGGCTTGATCCCTAGTGTGGGGCGTGCAGGAGGCAGCCAATCCATGATTCTCTCATTGTGGATGTTTCTATCTCTCTCTCCCTCTCCCTTCCTCTCTGAAATCAATATAAACATCCTATATAATAAAAGGCCAGGTCCATAAGTGTAACAACCAGATTGACCGCTCAACCAGCACCATGAGGTGCATTGACTACCTCTCGGTCTCTCCCCACCTCCCCCGACCTACGAGTGGCGGTGGGCAGGGCGGCAAGCGACACAAGTGGCAGCGAGCTATTCGCGAACAATTTTGCATGCTGGGCCTCTAATAAATTTTATATATATATTAAAAACCCCATGGCCGTCATGCCGTAACGACCAGTCACCAAGAGGCTGTGTGCGCGGCGACACGCGCAGGTGGGTGGGGACTCACCAGGAGGTGCATTGATGGGTCCCGCTGCAGCCGCAGCGAGCGGGACTTCTGGAGCATTGCGGGATGTTGGCAGCATCCATGGAGTGTGCTAGGCTTCGTGGGGCAGCATACATGGCCCTGATGGCAGGTTAGGCCTAGGGGACCCTACACATGCACGATTTAATCATGCGCTGGGCCTCTAGTGTGTGTGTGTATATATGCCAGACAGAGGCCTGATGGCATGGGGTGCTGTGGCATGGGGCATCGTGAGCGAGACTCCTGCTAACTTACAACCCAGGGAACTATGGTGTCTGACAGCAATGTGTGGATCAAAGCCCCAAGCCCTGCCCCTCAATAGGTCAGGACACTCGCAGGGTCCAGGATCAGGACAGTGGCAGGCGCATGGCCGAGGCGTCGCTCTGCTTCTCTGTGGCCAGCCCGCCCGCCTGCGTGACCCTGAATCCATGGGGCGGGGGGGCTTTGGGGGTCCAGAATGTCAGCATGAAGGTCTCAGAACCACGGCCCGTGGCTGGTGCTTCTCCTCGGGCCCACAGTCTCCACAGCTGGACGCCAGAGAAAAACAAACTCATTAACCTTTGCAAACATCCCTCCAATCAATCACGCGTTTTATGGTTTCCTGGGCTGCGGGCCACTCAGCCACACGATCTATTTAATTCCTTCCTGTGATTGATGAGGGCCGGCGGCCGGCGGCCCACTCGTTAGCCGCGTGAGGCGGGGCTCCTGCTGCAGGTTAATCCCTTTTTATAATTAAACCACACCAGGGCCCCCAAGATCCCGGGAGCCCTCCCCAACCAGTGATGAATGGGGGCGGAACGCTCACGGCTGCGACCTCTGCAGGGGTCGGCCGTTCTGCGCCTGTCCTCTCCCGGCCAGTCTGGACGGCATCGCGGGCCTCTCTCGAGTCCTAGGCTTTGTCCCGCCGCCAAGGACTTGGCTCGCGCGGCTGTTGGCGGCCTCAGACACCGCGTGGTCTGGTCTGGCATTTCCGCCGAGGAGGAGATGCAGCTCGAGGGTCCTGTCATGCTTGACCTCTGTCACCTTCAGCACCTTCCGCACTGGCTCGCTATCCCTGCACCACCTACAAGGTGGCCATCTCCGCAACACCTGTGTCACTGCGGTGTGGCCTCCGGAACCGCCACGCCACCCGCCACCCACCACCCGCCACTCGGCCACCTTCTCACATGTTCTTCCCCGACCCCTCCTCATGTGTGAAAAAAGCAGAATAATGACGGCGTCCCCACTGCGGTTCTGAAACACCGGAGCTCGAAGGAAGCACAGAGGCGGGAAAGTCAGATCCTGGCCGAGGTCTCCCGATGGGCCCGAGCTCCACTGGCCTCCCGCGGCCCTCGGATGCTGAGTCCTGGGAGGAGGGGATGCTATGGGCTATGTTAAAGAAACGTTTTTTACCATAGTAAATACCAAAAGCCTAAGGAAAACGTCTGGGGAGTTGTGGGAACGGGCATATTTTAAGCACAAAAACCATATGGGTGCTGCTATCTGCTAATTTAGGGAGGAAGATGCGCTATAAAGCTGAGTTCCACTGAAAAGGAAGAGGCGTGGCTCGCCAAGTTCGGAGGAGGAGAAGGAGGAGGAGGAGGAAAAGGAGGAGGAGACACCGGTGCAGAGGACCCGTGGGCCCTGAGCAAGGGCCCCTCCCTCCCTGAACCCCCCCCCCCCCACCCTCACAGAAGCACAGCCTCACACACGAGGTGCTTTACTGAGTTGGGAAGGACCCACCGGCCCGGAACACAGCCCGACCGCGCCCTGCACGGGTCTCGCCCAGAACCATGTGCTCAGCACCGGCCTGACCACCGCCCCAGTCTGCTGCCCAGGGCTGAGGGGTGTCCCGGGACATGGGGTTTTTGTGAAAAGCCCAGGAGAGACCCAGAGCAACTGGGACCAGTGAGGATAACAGGGCGAGCAGGTGGATAAACTGGCTGGGACGCGGGTGTGTGTTGATGGAGCTGGCGATTCTGCAGGTGTTATTCTCAGAGCTGATTCCCACACGGACCGGTTGTTAAAGGGTCGTGAAGACCCCGTTAATGACTTGCATGCCGGGGCGGCAGGGCCCAGCAGGAAGTGATTTCCGGTGCAAAGGTCTCTGTGCATGAAGAAGGGCTCTTCCCCAGACGCACATGCTGCACGGTAACCCGCACACCCGTGTCCCGCACTGCCGCCCTCTCTGACTCTGCAGCAAGCCTGCCCAGCAGCCAGCTCCGGTTTCCCTGGTTTCTTCAGGTGGGGAACCCGCCTCTGAGAAAGAAAAGGGGTGTGGCTGGGACCCAGGCATCTTCTGGGCACCTCACATCTCCCAAGACTTGGCATCCTCGGGGTCTCAGGTCATCCACACCGAGGTCGCTTGGGAAAGAGTTCCTTTGGTGACTGTCCCCATCCCTACTCAATACCTGGCACCAGGTCCCGGCGTCTTTCTCGTAACACTTTGCTGATTTCAGTAAATGGGTGAGAACTATTTTATTAAAATATCCTAGCGTACATTCCCAGAGGGAAGAGGAGGGAGAGGAGGGCATGAAAAGGAAGAAATGGGGGTGATTACAAAGGGGAAAGAGGAGCAGGGGCAGATAGAGGTTATAAAGTGGATGCGGATAAAGAAAGATAAGGAGAAAGAGGAGCTGGAAAAGGGGGAGATAAAGGTGATAAAGAAGATGAAGAAGGAGGAAGAGCCAGAGGAGTTGGGGGTCATGAAGATGAAGATAGGTGAATAGATGGAGGTGATGAAGGTGGAGGAGTAAAGATAATGAAGGTGAGGAAGAAGGAAGAGGAGGAGAAGGAGATGGAGGTGATGAAGGTGGAGGAGTAAAGATAATGAAGGTGAAGAAGAAGGAAGAGGAGGAGAAGGAGATGGAGGTGATGAAGGCGGAGGAGTAAAGATAATGAAGGTGAGGAAGAAGGAAGAGGAGGAGAAGGAGATGGAGGTGATGAAGGCGGAGGAGTAAAGATAATGAAGGTGAGGAAGAAGGAAGAGGAGGAGAAGGAGATGGAGGTGATGAAGGTGGAGGAGTAAAGATAATGAAGGAGAGGAAGAAGGAAGAGGAGGAGAAGGAGATGGAGGTGATGAAGGCGGAGGAGTAAAGATAATGAAGGAGAGGAAGAAGGAAGAGGAGGAGAAGGAGATGGAGGTGATGAAGGCGGAGGAGTAAAGATAATGAAGGTGAGGAAGAAGGAAGAGGAGGAGGAGATGGAGGTGATGAAGGAGGAGGAGTAAAGATAATGAAGGTGAGGAAGAAGGAAGAGAAAGAGGAGGAGATGGAGGTGATGAAGGCGGAGGAGTAAAGATAATGAAGGAGAGGAAGAAGGAAGAGGAGGAGAAGGAGATGGAGGTGATGAAGGCGGAGGAGTAAAGATAATGAAGGTGAGGAACAAGGAAGAGGAAGAGGAGGAGATGGAGGTGATGAAGGAGGAGGAGTAAAGATAATGAAGGTGAGGAAGAAGGAAGAGGAGGAGGAGGAGATGGAGGTGATGAAGGAGGAGGAGTAAAGATAATGAAGGTGAGGAAGAAGGAGGAGGAGTAGGAGATGGAGGTGACGAAGAAGGAGGAGCAAGACAAGGAGAATTGGTAGAAGAAGAGTGTCTTTCCACTTAATACTTCTATAAAACTTTGAACTTCAATCTTCAACCTTCAACCTTCACCCATGTGGGGTGATGGTGAGCAGTCGGTCACACTCACTAGATGTCCTGCACCACCTCTGACAGAGGCCAAGGCGGGGCCCGCCTTAGTGCCCATTAGGAGGCCAGCAGGGCAGCAGTGCCCAGACTGACACCCCCGAGGACCCGCCGTGCTCAGGCTGGAGGGCTCAGAGCAGGATTAGCTGGGCCCTGAACTGTGGGCTAAAGCACCTGAGGAAAAGGAGCTCACACTGATCTCTCTTCCAATAAGTGCACATTCTCCGCTCGTGGGGGAGAGAGGCCGAGCGTTTGTGTCGCCTGAAGGCCAGCTGCCAAGCTCAAGCGCAGGGACAAACGTGTGGCAATCGCAGGGGCACTGTTTACCCAGCATCCAATTAGCAGCCACTTGACTTAAGGGGAGTCACACCCTGAAGGAGACATGGTAACAGTGTTCTCTGGGTGCACCGCGGCTCTTTAAAAGCACGGTGCCCTTTCATCCTCTCTGCCGAGCATTGACAATCAGCGCTGCATGGGGCTGGCGTGCTGCCAAGGCAGTCCAGGAGGATGAAGACCAGGGCGTGTAGCTGTGAGGGCTTCTCTATGCCAGGGGGAGGGTGGGTGCACCTGCCAGGCTGGGAAATGCCCAGGAGTGCCGAGGTAGGGAGTGGAGCACAGACTAAAAACAGAACGGCATCTCTGAGGGTGAAGAGGAAAAAATTACAGGACACAGAAGCTGTAAATATTTACTTAGCTGCTGCTTCTCTTTGCCATAAAGCAGAGAGCCCAGAGCTTGGAAAGAAAAGGCCTCACCTCTCCGTGGGTGTGGGAGCAACAGTAGAAAGGAAGAGTCCTCATCACCGTTCCCAGCACCGGCTCTAGCCACCACCCCAGCACCTGATGCTCGCTGTCCGACCAAGTCTCTCACCTTAGCAATGGGGTCCTCACACCAGGAGGCAAACTGGAGATAGAAATAATGCATGTGGAGCACCGATCATGGGACACGACATACAGCGTACACTTGATTAACCAGAAGTGTGCGCACATGACACTTTCACCCACCAAGAATAAGGAGGGACAGCCGAGGTGAAGACAAATCTTCAAAAAGCTACCAGAGGCAAAGAAATATAAATCTCTAGTATTATTATGGTTACTATCATCATCATCACCACCATCGCCATCATCTTCACCATCATCACCATGATCTTCACCATCATCACCATGATCTTCACCATCACCATCATCACCATCACCACCACCATCATCACCACCACTATCATCACCATCATTATCACCATTACCATCACTATAATCATCACCATCATCACCAGCACCATCATCACCATCACCATCACCATTATCATCATCACCAGCACCATCATCACCATCACCATCACCATCACCATTATCATCATCACCAGCACCATCATCACCATCACCATTACCATCACCACCATCATCACCAACATCACCACCACTATCATCACTATCACCATCATCATCACCATCATCATCACCACCATCACCACCATCATCACCATCATCACCACCATCATCACCATCACCATCACCACCATCATCACCATCATCACCATCATCACCACCACCATCATCACCATCACCATCACCACCATCATCACCACCATTATCACCATCACCATCATCACCACCATCATCACCATCATCACCACCATCACCACCATCACCACCATCACCACCATCATCATATCCCTGTCAAATATCAGCTCATACATAACAATAATATTGTGCAGCTACTTTGGTAGAACTGGCAGGAAATCATCAATGGATCCTGTGGATAAATTAGTTTCCTTTCCAGAACATTGTGCTTACCTCAAAGTCATTTCGCATCTACTGGTAAAAATTTCCTGTAAATATAACCCAGTAAATATATGTGATGTTCTCAGTGGCTATTAATAGCCACACTCTGTTTATTAAGGAACAGAATTGAGCAGAAAAGGAGGAAGAGGGGATCTAAGATGGCAGAGGAAGGTGTGCTCCAGTGTTTATGACATTCGGTGAGTCTCCACTGGATGGGTCTCCCTGAGTCACCCCTGCACCCAGCACCCAGCACAGGCAGGGCACGGGCAGGCACTCCGTGTCACTCCTGTGATGAGTGAAGTGTCCACGGAGGAGAATGTCCTGCCCCCTCTCTCTGCACTATGGTGCCAGCACAGGGTCTGGTGCAAGGACGGCTCTCAGTGAGTAGCATCACCGGGACATGGTGCCTGTGCCCGCCGGCCTCTGGCTGCCACAGAATCCAGTGCCAACTCCACAGCCTCACAATAATATCAGGGACCACGGTGGGAGAGAGGCCAGGCAGGGGTGGCCACAAGGTGTCTTCCGTCCCCAACAGGGCCAGGCGGCCACGTCCCCGGCCACCGCGTGAAGGTGTTTGAGACCAGTGCTGCCGCGGGTTTCTTACAGCACCGCACCCCTCTGGCCCTCCCCTGTGACCCTGTGTCCCACGCAGTCCTGCCCTGACCTCTGGTGACCTGTCCACCGCCGAGGCCTGGGCTTCCTTCCCTGCGCTCTCGGCTCCTGGTGGACTCGGGCAGTGAACCGCCTTTGCTGAACCGCAGGATCCTCGCCCCGCCCGGGAGGCAGAGCAGCTGAGTGGTCCCCGGGGGCCCGCACTGGAAACGGGTCTTTGTTGGTCTGTGGCTTGGAGACATGCCGAGGGCTGGGCGGGGGATGCATCAGCCTCGGTGAGGCTCCAGCAGAGAGGCGGCCGGGGGAGGTCTGCTCCGGCCTGGTGGGTTCCAGGTGAGCCAGGTGACCAGGTAACGGGAAGCACAAAGGGCGTTGGCTCAGACCTCAAGGCAGCTCTTCCAGACTCGGGTTCCCCTTAGGATCCTCAGAAGCGGGGGGCCAGGGCGGTGGGGGGGGGACCTCGGCAAAGCGGACCGGTGGGCTGGGTACATGGGCATCCGCGAAGGAGGCTTTGTGTGTCCCCGACTCTCAGGACTCGGCGGCAGGGTCTGAACCTCAGACGGTGAATGCCCTGGCGCCCCGGGAGGACACGCGCGTGGGAAAGGGGTCTCAGTGCCCGCTGAACTACTCAGCTCCGCCCGAGGCTCCTCTGGTGTCGGCCACCTCTCAGGTCTCCCTCCTCGTCCCGCCAGCCCCACCTCCGAGGCCCCTCTGGCCTCTCCTGGGGAGGCTGGGTCTTACAGGAGTGGGAGTGAACCCCCCCCCCCCATGCCTGGACCCGCCCACACAGCACCGGGGTGGCCCATCGATGCTCATCAAGTCGCTAAAACAATCAGAGGAGCCCTAACCTGTGTGGCTCAGTGGATAGAGTGTCAGCCTGCGGACTGAAGGGTCTCAGGTTCGGTTCTGGTCAAGGGCATGTACCTTGATTGTGAGCACATCCCCAGTAGGAGGTGTGCAGGAGGCAGCTGATCGATGTTTCTCTCTCATTGATGTTTCTAACTCTCTATCCCTCTCCCTTCCTCTCTGTAAAAAAACGATGGAATATTAAAAAAAAAAAAAAAAAAAAAAAAAAAAAAAAAACAAGCAGAGGAACCTGCGTGGAGGGAGTTACGCTCCGAGGATTCACAGGAAAGCCTCCCATTGGGCTTCCCCCGACACCAGGAAGAAGAACCCCAGCGGTCGGCCAGGCAGGGCCGCTCCCGATCGGGTGGCAGGGGACACGGCTTCCAGAGACCCCCCTCGCTCCCACGAGGCCTGGCTTCCTGCGGGCCCAGCGGAGCCACGGTCGGTCCTGCACTGAGGTTCCTGCTGTGAAGCATCTGTCACAGGCTCAGCTGTGCAAGTGCAGCCCCTCAGCGCGTGGACCATGTGGGCTTGTCCGGTGGGTCAGAGCGGCGGGAGGTGGCCACGGGGAGGTGGCGGCAGGAGGTGGCCACGAGGAGGTGGCAGCGGGAGGTGGTGGCGGGGAGGTGGCGGCGGGAGGTGATGCGCATGGCGCTTAGAGAGTTGAGGTCCCGCGCCAAGGCCTCGTTCGGGGCATAATGACAGTGCCTTGCCTTAACACATGACTTACATTTAATTTCACGGGTTTCAGCGTATTTTTATTTAAATTATTCTGTAAACACATTACATTGAAAGCACATTAATGACAATTCAGAATATTCTTGGAAAAGCAGAAATCACTGCAACCCATCATAGGTTTGCCAGTTATCTGTGTATTTTGGACAAATGTGTGGGGAATTTTCACTTAACTAGAGGTCTTTATGTGTGTGTGAATGTGTGCGTGTGCGGATATGCGTGTGCCTGCACCTGTGCGTGTGCATGTGTGCGGGCGTGCATGTGTATACTCAGTGCCCACGTGTGCTCTGTCGGCAGGGTATCACCGCATCTGGATGGCGGGCACGTGCATGTGCGTCTGCGTATGCGCGTGTGTGTGCAGGTTCTCTGGTGTGAGTGCCCCGCTGCACAACCGCAGCCCAGCCCCCCGCAGGTGCCCCTGCAGGTGTGCGGCTCCGAGTCATGCTCTGCTGAAAGCCCCTCCCCCTCCCCTTCCTCCCTCTCCCACCTGGGGGGCGCCCAGCACTCACAGTGTGTTCCAGGAGAGCCAATTTGAAGAAACGCTGCAGAACAACGCCCCGGCCTAATGCCTTTCCGAGAAGCATATTGAATCTTGTAGCTGCCGCCGCTGAGAGCCCCCTCCTCCCCGCTATTCCCCAGATGCGCCCCCCCGCGGTGTGGCTATTTTTAGGCTGCATTGCACCTAAGCGTCTGTGCAGAGAAGGCGCTGTGTGCCAAGTCGACGTGCCATCCCTTCCTCCAAGCCACTTAGCTCCATCCAAGAGCAGCCGCCTGCCTGCGATTCCCTAATGTATCAGATTCCAGCAACAATATGCCATTCTCCCTGAATTCTTCTCAAGTGTCTGGTGCACATTCATATCTCCTGGTAGCTATTATTACGGCGCCGAGTCAGCGCCGTGCCAGGAGACAGGATGAAAACTGGGAGAAATAATCATCACCCACGCGTGTGCTCTGTCGGCAGGATATCACTGCATCTGGATGGCAGGCACGTGCGTTGTTTGAGTGCACTTTCAGTTTTCACTGCGATGTTTGGCATCAAGTAGAATATTCACACCCAAAATAACATTAACACGGGTAAGTGCAAAAGCTCTTTACATTACCAAGTAAAAAGTACTGGCACTCTGAAGTGTTGGAACCAATGTACAATTTCTCCTGGGGACAGGATGCACTGGCTAAAAAATGACCATTCTCACAAACTTCATCATATTGATCACCATCATCATCATCATCATCACCACCATCACTATCACCATCATCATCACCACCATCACCATCATCATCACCACCACCATCATCATCATCACCACCATCACTATCACTATCACCATTATCACCATCACTATTACCATCACACCATCATCACCACCACCACCATCACCATCATCACCATCACCACCATCACTATCACCATCATCATCACCACCATCATCATCACTATCACCATCATCACCACCATCACCATCATCATCACCATCACTATCACCATCACACCATCATCATCATCACCATCACCATCATCACCACCACCATCATCATCATCATCACTATCACCATCATCTTGACCATCACCACCATCATCACCACCATCACCATCATCATCACCATCACTATCACCATCACCACCATCACCTTCACCATCATCACCACCACCATCATCACCATCATCACTATCACCATCACTATCACCACCATCACCATCACCATCATTATCACCATCACTATTACCATCACACCATCATCATCATCACCATCATCACCATCATCACTATCACCATCACTATCACCACCATTACCATCATTATCACCATCACTATTACCATCACACCATCATCATCACCATCATCATCACCATCATCACCACCATCACATCACCATCATCACTATCACCATCACTATCACCACCATCACCATCACCATCACCATCACCACCATCACCATCACCATCATCACCATCATGATCACCATCAGAATGATTGCTATCTGTGACCACTTGCTAATCAGCTGATGAGCGCCCAGTTCTATGCTCAGTATGTTCACACGGTGTCTTCAATCATCACAGCACAGGCACTAGGTTCTTTCTTTTTTTTTTTTTTTTTTTCAAATAGATCCTAGCAAAGTTAAAGTGACTTTTTCAAGACTAAATAGCTGTAAATTGCAGGATTGAACACAGATCTCTGAAACTCCCTAACCTTTTCCATCACCCCAGTTTATTCCCTAATGTGCTAAATTGCCTCGGAGTCATGGACTGCTACGATGACAGGGCACCTCGGAACCCGCCGCTGCCCTCTGGGATGGCTGAGGAAATTGTTCCCGCATTGAGTTTTTCCAGCCCTGCTGCGTCTCCTCCACGACATGGCCTCCTGCGAGTGCCCTGCAAAGCCACACTTCTCTGCGGCCTCTCCCCACGCTTGTCTCTCCGCGGGCTGCCTGGGCTGACTTCCCCAGCCATCTGCGTCACACCTGGGCCCTCGCAGCTGCTCTGGAAATGCTGTCAGCATGAGCACCGTGCTGGCCTGATCATGGGGAGAAGATGCCAGTTATGAGGAAACTGGGTATTTGCTCAGAGCCAGGAAGACCCACCTGGGTCATACACCACTGACTGTCCAGGCAGCCGCGGACAGGCCTCGGGGCCCCGGCATCCTGGGAACCAGTCTGGACCCATCCAGCCCCTCCCCAACATTCCTGGTGCGACTCGCACAGCATTTCCTAAACTCGCCCCTTCTCACCCGTTCCCTTGGCATCGCTATGCCTCAGTTGGTCTTCCTGCCAATGGAAATGTCCCTGATCTGCACCCGGAGTCCACGAAACCAACAAGCTCATGAAACCTGGACCTGTCCCTCTTCCCCCTGAGCCGTGTCCCCAAGGGCCAGCAGATCCCATCAGCGGTGGCATCAACGCACATGCCAACCGACCCCTTCTCACACCCCCGCACCCACTCAACAATCAGGTGCCTCTCCGCCACATAGACGGCTGCAGTAGACTCCTGACCGGACTCGTGTCCTGTCCGGCACCTCTGCCATCGGTCCTCCACCTGCCAGGTGACCCCCATGCTGAAGGCCCTCGAGTGGGTTCCACAGCATGCCATCCTCATCTGCGCTGTCTCTCCTCCCCATCCCCGGCTCACAGCCCACCCAGGCCGCCCACCCCTGGAACTCTTTGCCTAACAGCGTGACCCACCGGCTGCCTCAATCAGACATCGCTGTGGCTTCGCCGCCGCCTGCCCAGGGCCGATTCCGTCCTTCACACATGTCAGCCTCTGCATTGTTGGAGCTCACAGGTCTGCCTGAGAAGCTTCCAGGCCCGCCACTCCCTGCTGGGCCTGCTGGTGGTCCTGGGCCCCTCATCCTCCCGCCGGGGCTGGGCACGCACTGCTGCCCTGGGATCTGGAGGCGGCACATTGGACAGTTTGCAGCCAGATGGCTCTTCTGTGCAGTCGGCTTTGGAAAGACAAGAGACAAGCAGTCCCTGAGAGTCCCGTTTGGGTGGGTGATGGACAGGGCTGTCAGCTCTCCTCCCTGTTCCCCAGCCTGAAGCCCGGAGTGCAGACAGGACGCCGCCAGAGGAGGAGGCCACAGGGAATTTCAGGGGCCTCGCCATGCGCCCAGAATTACAAAGAGGGTTCCACAGGCATACATCCAGCCAACACTATCTGGAGGCCTTTATAGCAGCACTCTGCTCAGCAACGTTACTGGGTAAGGAGTGCTTTCCTCTCAGCCACCGCATGCTTTAGGGGGCACAACGCCTTTGGGTGCCAGGCAGTATGCATGGACCATCACGGCAACCACGTGAACGCTTTGATCTAAGAGCGCAGCTCGGAGCCGGAGCTGCCCCGGGACCCAGCTAAGCAGCCTGGACAAAGGTGGTGATGATGCTGATGACCATGAGATGGGGATGGGGATGGGGTTGTGGTCATGGTGATGATGATGGTGACAATGATGGTGGTGATGATGGTGACAATGGTGGTGATGATGATTATGATGATGGTGGGGATGATGACAGTGGTGATCATCATGATGATGATGGTGGTGATCATCATGGTGATGATGGTGGTGATGATGATGGTGTTGATGCTGGTGATGATTATGATGGTGATTATCATGGTGATGATGGTGGTAATGATTATGATGGTGATGATTGTGTGATAATGGTGATGATGATGGTGGTGGTGACTGTGATGATGATGGTGATGGTGATGATGATGATGGTGGTGATGGTGATGATGGTGGTGATGGTGATGATGATGGTGATGATGGTGGTGGTGATGATGGTGATGATGGTGATGATGATGGTGGTGATGATGGTGATGATGTTGGTAGTGATGATGGTGATGATTATGATGGTGGTGATTATATGATGATGGTGATTATGATGGTGATGATGTGATGATGATGGTGGCAATGGTGATGATGGTGATGATGATGGTGGTCATGATGGTGGTGATGATGATGGTGATGGTGGTGATGATGATGGTGGTGATGATGGTGGTGATGATTGTGATGATGATGGTGGTGATGGTGGTGATGATGGTGATGATGATGGTGGTGATGGTGGTGATGATGGTGATGATGATGTTGCCGATGATGATAATGACAAGGATGATGAGGACAACAATGGCCTCTGGGTTAAGCACCTGCCTTGTCACATAGCTGTGTTGTGGGTGTCCACCTCAGGGAGGCTGTAGAAATGCATAAAGAATAGAAGGTGCTGAGAAGAGGACTCAGCACATAGTACGGACTCAACAAACATGGCCAGTTTCTCCTTGAAGAGGTAATGCCTGGGCCCAAAGAGCCCCGTGCACCCCGAGCCCCCGTGAACATGCTGAGCCGAGGCCGTGAGTTCCTGCCCTCACAGAGCCACCTCCTTTTCCCGGGACTGTAGACCCAGGGACAACGCTAGGGCTGCACCTGTCTGGGTGTGTCCCTCAGGCTTAGGCATTTGAACACGGCAATGTCAGAACACAGGGGGATAGACAATCAAATCCACTCCCGAAAGCGTGACCTCTGGCATGATGGGGTCGTCCATACACATTGGCTGGGGCAAGACCAGGAGGGTGTATCGTGGGAGTTGGAGTGACAGGGAGTGGTGGCCGCCAGCTCTGAGCTCTTGTCCGGATGCAGTACCAGACGGTTCTGGAACCCAGGACTGAGTCCCTGCTCCTCTGACACCATCAGGGCCACACACAGAGATCTCACCCCCGCCCCCCATTTACATTCCGCAAAGTCCCCTCTGGTTTTTGCAAACCAGCCCAGGCCCCTCCTTCCAGCCGGGGCTCAGCTGTGCTCCAAGGAGATGGACGGCTGAGAGGTTCCTGCCCAGCCCACCCGCTGGGCCTGCTGACCGCCCTCTGCCCGCACAGAGGGGAGGCAGCGCCTGTGAATCATTCTGCCAGCCACAGCCACGAGCGGCTCGCTGTGCCACATCTTGCCTCCCCCCACCGCAGGCCAGGTGCAGGTGTGCAGCCCTCGCTCCACGGGGGATGTCATCGGCTCAGCAGCCTCCTCGGCGCACTGCCCGGCTGTGAGCGCAGCTGTCCGTGTCAGCAGCAGGTGCTCGTGGTGACACACACCTGCTCCCTGAGGGGCTCGCTCACCCGTTCCCCACCAGGATGACACCTGGGGGCCGAGCAGACGCCTCAGGCAGAAAAGGAAGCGCATCTGCTTTCCATCCTGGGCTCACTTTCCACCCTGTTCTCACCTGTAGACAGGTGGGCAGGTACTTACCACCTGCCAATCAAGTACTGCTTTCCTGACTCACTGTCCCGCCCACCTGCCAATCAAGTCCTGTCACCACTCCCATTGCACGGGTGGGAAACTGAGGCGCAGGGAGGTTAAGTGTGTTGCCGGCCCTCACACAGCAGGACAGCAAGGAGCAGGGTGTGAGTCAGAGCCTGTCTCGGCTTCAGCAACACTTGCTGGTCCCACAGAGAATAGCCAGGTTATAGGGCCCCGGCCCTTCCCGGAGGCTGTCCCCGCCCCCCGCCCCGCTGTGTCTCAGGACCCAGACCAGCAGCACCTGCCCTGTGGAGGCCCAACCCTTCTGCCGCTGATGAGCACGCCCTCCTGGAGCAGGCAGGTGTGGCCCTGCCCTTCGCCAGGGGAGCCAGCCATCTCCTCTGAGCCAAGGGGGCCAGCCCCGTCTCCTCTGAGCCAGGGGTGCTCAGAGGAGGAGCGGGGGGCTGTGACCCCTGGGAGTCTGGGGTTCGGAAGCGAAGCTCGGGCGGGAGAGGCCCTCTGCGCTGGACAAGATGTGCCCCTCACTTCACTCGGCTTTTTGTTGTTGTGAATCCTCACCCGAGGACATTTTCCCATTGATTTTAGAGAGAGTGGGAGGAGAGGGAGAGACAGAGAAACATCGATGTGAGAGAGACCCATCAATGGGTTGCCTCCTGCACATACCCTGACCAGGGCCGGGCAGGGAGGAGCCTGCAACCCAGGTACGTGCCCTTGACTGGACTCGAACCCAGACCCTTTGGTCTGCCGGCCGAGGCTCTATCCACTGAGCCACACCAGCCAGGGCTCGGCTTGCCTTTTGTCTTGTCTTTCCTCCTCTTCTCTAAAGTAACATTTAGTAAATATCAAGCACCGGTTACATCAACCAATGGGCGTTAGTGCCAATTCAATGCCAACAAGATGCCCGGTGTGGGGTGCAGTGAAGGTGCAAGTTTGCGAAACGCAGAATCCAGCAGAGAAGCGCCAGCAGCTGAGCGGCAGACAGAACGCAGCCGGTGTCTGCGGGCCGGCCCGGGCGTGGATGCGGGTCAGCACGAAGGCGCGCACCGATTCTGCGACAGTAGCTCGCGCCCTCAGCGCCACGCGTGGGGACACCTGCTCCCTGGCCAGCCCGGCGCGCTCGCCTGGACCTGCTCTGAGGATGAGCAGCGGGTCTCGGCGGCTCTCGTCTGTGCGTCGTGGTCTCAGTGAGACAGGTGTCTGCTCGCAGGTTTACGGGCCGTTGTGACTCATTTCCCACTGACTGATTCGTTCACAGCGTTTGCCCGTTGTCCTCGGGTTTCTCCCAGAGCTGTTTGTAGCCTCTGTTGTAAGAGCCAGCTCTCTGCATTCTGTATGGCCAGCGCCCTCTGATGGTTATTCTCTTTCAAGGTTTAGCTGGTTCCTCGCAGCGACTCTTGCCAGTGACTTCCTGCTCATGAAATCCGTAGCCGCGTCATTTCGGTGGTGGGAACTGCATTTTTAGGGCGATCACGGTAAATGCAGGACAGCACCCCAAGAGCTCAGGTCAGGCCCTCGGTCAGGGACGTGGTCTGCCTTTCCTCCGGTCCACGCGGGCGCTGAGCGTCTTCAGAGCAGGCTTCGTGTTCCCCTCCCAGAACTCACCGGCACTGAAGTTTACTGCCAGGAGATATGTGAGCAGGTGAGTGTGCGAGTGGATGTAAGAGCGTGTGTGCGTGAGTGCGTGTGTTTTGTGAGGGTGCGAGTGTGTGTGTGTATGTCTGAGAGTTGTGAGTCTGTGTGAGTGTGTATGTGTGTGTCTGAGAATGTGTGTGATAGTGTGAGTGTGTGAATGTGAGTATGTGTGTGAGTGTGAATGTGAGTGATAGTGAGCATGTGAATGTGAGTATGTGTGTGTGTAAGTGTGTGTTTTTTGTGAGAGTGTGAGTGTGTGTATGTGTATAAGAATGTGTGTGAGTGGGTGGGTGTGAATGAGTTTGTGTGTGTGAGTGTGTGTGTGAGAGTGAGTGTGAGAGCGAGTGTGTGTACACAGTAGGCAACTTCCCAGCTGACTCGGGAAGACCGGTCCCGGTGACCTCTCTCTGAGGACGGGCAGGGCTGCCTCTGACGACAGGAGAAGGTGGTGGAGCTCTGTTCCCTCGGGCACACCCTCCATCAGACAGGGCCCCCGCCCTGAGGGAGCCGGTGCCACCGGCCGGGGGGATGGGAGCCCGCCAGCAGCCGTGCCCTGTGACCTTGCACATGGGCCCCATAGCCCCAGTCAACCCCCGAGGTGACAGCTGCTGGGCCGGGCCGGGGCCAGACTCGGCCCGGGAACTGGCGGCGGCGATGTTTGCTGTTGCAGGCAGCCCTCTGGGTAATTTGTTCCGCGGCGGCAGGTTTATATCCGCAGCATCATTGATCTCCCCCTTTGTGTTTCTAACGGAGCTTCGTTCTGAGGTAAATATAGATCCCCGGGAGGCTGTAGGAAACAGGGCAGGATCTCATGTGCCCGAGACCACGCTTCCCCCAGCAGCATCTCACAGAAACCCATCTGCAATTTACACCCTGTGAACACGGACCATGGTAGGCCAGCCGGCGCGGTGACGATGCGTGAGATACAGAATGTCCGCACCCCCAGGCCCGCACGCTGCCCTGTGACCCGCACGGGCTGACCTCCATCCCTCCCTCCTCAGCCCCGAGCCTGCTCCAGGCGCCTGAGAGCTCGGTGGTTATAGAAAAGGGATCGCACCGCCCGACCCTCGGAGACCAGCTCTTTCACGCAGGGAATGCCCGGCCACCCCTCAGGGCCTTGGAGCGAGTGAACAGACCGTTCTTCTCATTTCTGGGTCCATGTCCGGGCGGCGCGGAGGGAGGGCCCGGCTTGTTGGGGAACTCCCCCAGCGGTGCTGCCGGGCTGCTCCCAGCTCGGGGCTGTGATGATAAAGCAGATGCAACGTCCATGTCCAGCCTCGTGTGAAGGTAGACACCACGTGTGACCCTGCTGGGTCATATGTTAGTCACACGTTTTGTCTTTTATGAAACTGCCCCCCAGTTCCCGGCAGATGGGGGGGGGGGGGCTGCACCATTGGGTGCTGACCAGCAGCAGGTGAGGAGCCAGATGCCTGCTTCCTCGCCAGCACTTAGGGCTGCAGGCGCCTGGCTTTGGCCATCCCGACAGGCGCACGCGGGATCTCCGCGCTTTCACGTGCCTTTCTCCCGCGTGGGTGATGCTGAGCATCTGAAGAGACGCGTTTGCTCGCCATCTGCACACCTCCCTCATGAAATACATCACCAGGGCTTGGCGCAGTTCCTGGTGGGGTTTTGACTGTTGGATTTTAGGGATTCTTTCTATTTTCTCGACGCTTGTCCTCTGTCAGGCATGCGGCTGGCACACGTTCCCTCCCACTCTGTGGCTTTTCTTCTGACATGCGTATCAGCTCTTTCACAGAACAGGAGGTTTCACACCGCGACTCCCCCTGGACCAGCGTTTCCGGGGTGCCCCGCACTCTGCCCTCACAGGTAAGAACTCCTCGCCCAGCCCTGGGACCTGAAAATGTATTCCTACATTTTTTCCTATAAGCATTATAGTGTTACTAAAGGCTGGGTGCACGAAATTCGTGCACTCGGAGGGGGGTCCCTCAGCCCAGACTGCACCCTCTCACAGTCTGGGAGCCCTCAGGGGATGTCTGACTGATGGCTTAGGCCCGCTCCCCACTGCCTTGGAGACAGGAGAGGCTCCCATCACTGCTGCTGTGCTCTCCAGCCATGAGCCCGGCTTCTGGCTGAGCGGCACTCCCCCTGTGGGAGCACACTGACCACCAGGGGACAGCTCCTGCATTGAGCATCTGCCCCCTGGTGGTCAGTGCGTGTCATAGCGACCGGTCGTTCTGCTGTTTGGCCGATTTGCATATTAGCCTTTTATTCTAGAGGATGTTTGACACCTAAACCTGGGGTTCATGTCCAGTTCCGTTTTGTATGCGACGTGAGCGCCAACTCCAGGTGCTTTCTCTTTGCTGCGGGGGCTGCCTGGGGCTTTGCCTGGGGATGCTCGAGTCCTCAGTCTCTGCGTCGAAAAGGCTGCTTTCCCCCCTTAAATCGCCATTTCCCTTTTGTCAGAAACCAACAGGCATGTTTGTGCTCACTTACGGGTTCTCTGTTTTGCCCCACTGACCTGTCTCTGCTGATGCCACACCGTCTTGAATGTCATAGCTGCGTATAAATCCTCAACGCCAGGCAGAAGGCATGAGAAGATGCCCACAGGGAGAAGGGCACCCATGGCCTGGGAGGAACCCTGGCAGGTGTGGGTCAGACAAAG
Source organism: Ia io (assembly GCA_025583905.1). NCBI lineage: Eukaryota > Metazoa > Chordata > Mammalia > Chiroptera > Vespertilionidae > Ia > Ia io. The sequence continues at coordinate 111,000,811 of JAJQQW010000007.1, read as the reverse complement.
GGTTTCCCCCAGAACACACAGGGGTCAGCGAGGTGAACAGTTGTGCGTAAAGAACAACAGCTTGACAACAACCAACACCCAAACTGACTTAAAAATGAGTATTTAACGCGAACAGACATGTCTTCAAAGAGCAGATTCCTAGCATCACCCCTCACCAGGGCAATGCAGAGCAAACCCACCCATGCCCTCTCACGCCCATTGCAATGGCTCCGACCCAAACAAGAGGTTCCGCTGTCTCTAAAACCAACGGGAAAACATCCTCAGGGGAGTGTCACAGAAAACACCAAGCAGCAGAGGCCACAGGCGTTGGCGGGGACGCGGGAAAGCGGGACGCGGGCGCCGACGGTGGGAATGTGAGGTGGGGCCGCGACCATGGAAAACAGTGTGTGGTTCCTCTAGAGGAAGAAGAGTTATCACACGGTCCCCTGAATCCACTTCAGGTCCCCACTCCAAAGAGCTGGGAGCCGGGCCTGGAGCAGTATGTGCACATCCATGCGCACAGTAGCGTGTTGACAGCAGTGAAGAGGTGGGACAACCCAAGTGTCCATCCACGGATCTGGGTGGGGGTGGTGGTGCTGCTTGGACGGTGTCACTGGTTGGATCTGAACGGTGGATGGTGTGTCGCGGGTGGCGGATGGCGGATGGCGGATGGAGGATGGCAGATGGCGGATGGCAGGTGGTGGGTCAGGTGGTGGGTGGTGGTGCTGTTGGGTCCCGGGGGCTGGTGGAGCTGGGCCCTTTCCACCTGCTGATTTCCAGGCGAGGTGTCTCTCCACTATCGAGATTGGGGTGTGGAGTCCCCAGGTCCACCGTGGCTCTGTCTGTTCCCTTTTCAGGCTGTGGGGTGTGTCTCCGTGTCTGGCAGCTGTGGCTGGCGCACACCCTGTCGGGTTTCTGTCATCGTAGTGGCTTGGTCCTACATCATGATGTAATGTCCCGCTCTTCCCGGGAAGTTTCCATGCTTCGCAGTCTCCTTTATCTGCTGCTTATCTACCTGCTGCTGCTTCCCTCGCATTATTGAATTAACCTTCTCCATCCATGCACTCTGAACCTGCCCAGCTTTGTGTTTGAAGTGAGTTTCTTGCAGACGGCACCTCGTCGGGTCGTGCTTTGTAACACCCTACCACTGACTCTTTCGTGACTGGTGTATTCAGGTCATTTTTGTTGATGTAATTACTGGTACATCCGGGCTTACGTCTGCCGTTTTAATCCTTGTTTTCTGTTTGTTCTCTCCAGGTTTTTTGGTTGGTTGGTTGGTTGGTTGCTTACTTTTCCCTCTTCCTGTGGGTGATTTGGACGTCTTGTAGAATTCCATTTGGATTTATCTGCGGTGTGTTCGATGAATCTGTCTCCATAGCATTCTCAGTGGTCATTCTGGCCGTGTATTACGGGTGCATAACTTACCACCGTCTCTTGTGTCATGAATTGCTAGTTGGAGCCAAGCACAGAAAGGTTACCCTCCTCACAGCCCTTTCCCTTCTCAATCATAATAATAAAGAGCAAATACGCTAATGGTCAGGACGCCCTAATGCATAATGACCGATCGCAGGAGGCTGCCTGCGCGTGCACGGCTGGGCGTTGCTCCGGAGACAGGGTGGAAGCGGGGAGGCGCCCGGAGAAGCCAGGACCAGCCCGAGGTGACTCGAGGACAGGGCTTGAAGCGGCCAGAGAAGACCAGAGGGGTCGGGGGCTGGGCCTGTGTGGAGAGGTTCAGGCGGCGAGGCAGGGTGGCAGGTGGGTGGGCGGGGCCACGCGATTTCACGCACTGGGCTCCTAGTTTATAATGAAATTGCCTGGAATATTTCTCCTCGGGCATTTAGAACCTCATCAGACAGGGTTGTGATGCTTGCTTCAACCATCAAATGTCGTCTGTAAGACTCCAGAGGAGAAAAGCCATTGCATTCGCCCATGTTCTTGTTAGCCGGGCTGACACAGTGAGAGAGGGGGAAGGAGTTTCCTTCCTCCTGTCTCCCTTCTGTCCAGAGAAGTTCCTTTCACCAGGTCTGCTGGTCACGGATTCTCATAGTCTCCCTTCTTCTGAGGATGTCCTGATTGCCTGTTCATTCTGGAAAGGCATTTTCACTCCTGACGGTTATTTTGGATGTAGGATTTGGGGTTGAGAGGCTTTTCTTGTTTCGTTTTCGCACCTCAAAAATATTGTGCCATTTCCTTCTGGCTTCCATGTTTCTGACGAGAAATCTGCTGTCACTCACAATGCTTTGTCCTCCAGGTGTTATTTTTCTTGCTGCCTTCTATTTTTTTAAAAAAATATATCTTTTCATTGATTTCAGAGAGGAAGGGAGAGGGAGAGGGGAGATAGAAACATCACTGATGAGAGAGAATCGTGAATCGCCTGCCTCCTGCATGCCCCCCCACTGGGGATGGAGTCCGCAACCCGGGCATGTGCCCTGAGCAGGAATTGAACCATGACCTCCTGGTTCACAGGTCACGCTCAGCCACTGAGCCACGCCGGCCGGGCTCTTTGTTTTTAACTAGTAGAAGTTTACTTGTGATGTATCTTGATGTGGATTTCTTTAGGTTTATCCTATGTAAAGTTTTATGAAGTTCTTGGATCTGTAGATTTACGTCTGTTGCCAATTTTGATAGTTTCTAGTCATTTCAGTGAATGACTCTCTCCTTATCTTCTTTGGAGACAAAATGACACGGATCTTAGACTTTTGCTATATTCCACCGGAGCCTTCTCTAGCTGACCTTCTCTCTGTCGTGATTGGGCTGTTTCTTGTTCTGTCCCCCGGGTCACTGATTTCTTCCCTCTGTGCTCCCTTCCATGCTCAGCCCAGACGATCACAGCACTTTCTATTTCAGTTGCATTTTTCCTTTCCAAAATCCCCATTTGTTTCTTCTTCGTATCTCTGTTTCTTGACAAAGACTCATGTCTTTGCCGAGACGCTGTTGTTCTCATTGTTTGTGTGCGCTCATAATTGCTTATTGAAGCTTTCTTATCCTGGATGTTTGAAAATCTTTGTCAGATCATCCTAACATCCCTGTCACCCAGCAATTATCTCTTTCCTTCCGTTTGAATCTTTCCAATTGTTGGTCTGACGAGTGATTTTCTATTGAAACCTGGGCGTCTTTGTATTAAACATCCATTCACGGACTAACGACAGGGACAGGTTTTGAGAGATGTGTCGTCCGGCGATTTCATCATCGTGTGAACATCGCAGAGACATGGACACACACCAGGTGGTGCAGCCGCAAACACCTGGGCTGCACGGAGCAGCCTGTTGCTCCTGGGCTCCCAGTCTGTAGGGCAGGTGTCTATACCGAATATGGTAGGCAACTGTAACACAATGGGAAGTGCTTGTGTACCTCAGCATAGAGCAGATACGGCAAAAACACAACACAGAAGATATAAAGATGACGTGCGAGGGTTGTGGAGGGAGCCTTGGTAGGAGGGACCATACAAGTGGGGGAGGGAGGGAAACAAAGGGAGGGAAGAGATTGAAAGAGGCCCAGAGAGTAAAAGGTTGAAATAGTGAAAAGCAGGGAGAGAGAAGAGAGAGAAACAGGGGTGAGAGAGAGGGAGAGAAAGAGAGAACTGATCCTGGGAGGAAAGAGATAGGAAGACACTGAGGGGAGGGAAGTGAGTTTGTGCACATGAGTGTGTGTGTGTGTGTGTGTGTGTGTGTGTGTGTGTGTGTGTGTGTGTGTACGGGGCACAGCAGCCCCCAGCCTCCCCTACCCCATCTCTTCCCCTTGCTCCAGCCACAGGTGAGCTCACGAGTGGACAGCATGCTGAGCCTCTTCCATTGTTCAAACCACCCGGAGCTCACTGTGCACTGAATGCTGAGTGGGGTCCATCCTTCTGTTTCAGCATCACAAACAGTCTTTGCTCATCATCCTATAAAATAAAAGCCTAATATGCTAAGTGTCCAGTTGTCTGTTCAACCAATCAAAGCGTAATATGCTAATGATATGCTAAGGCCCCTCAACCACTCGCTATGACATGCAATGACCACCAGGGGGAAGACACTCTGACCGGTAGGTTAGCTTGCTGCTGGGGTTCAGCTGATTGGGACTAGGCGAGACGAGCCGGATACACCCTGGTGCCCTCTCACAGTCCCTCCCCGGCTGGCCAACCTCCCATGTCCCTCCCCAGCCCCAATCGTGCACCAGTAGAGTCCCTCGGCCTGGCCTGGGCCCTCTCGCAATCCGGGACCCCTTGGGGGATGTCGGAGAGCTGGTTTCGGCCCAATCCTGCAGGCCAGGCCAAGGGACCCCACCCATGCACAAATTCGTGCATCGGGCCTCTAGTCCACTATAATCTCACTAGAGGTCCAGTGCACAAATTCGTGCATGGGTGGGGTCCCTCGGCCTGGGCAGCGATTAGGGCCGATCGGGACAATGGGGCCACAATTGCTACGTCATTGAGTACTTTTAACAGGAACGTGTTTGATTATGTGAAAAGTCTGCTCCGAATTTGAAATGAGGCATTTTGCCCGCTCCATCTCCGTGATGGATTGTATTAATATATTTTCTAATATCAAAGCGCCTCCTGCTCCTGATGAAGCAGCCACTAGGTCCTGATGCGTGATTTTGTAACACGCTGGTTGCCTCTGTTTAATGATGTTTTACCGAGGATTTCTGTGCGTCTAGAGTCCGAGTGAGAGGGGTCGGTATTTTGGTTTTTTAATAAAAGCTCTGCCAGGTAGCGGGGGCCCTGCTTGCTTCATGGGAGGAATTTGGAAGTTTTCCATCCTTCCTTATGCTCTGGAATGAAGGAGCGTCGCTATTAATTGATCTAATTAAAACCGGGTATGGTTCCCCGCGGAAACGGTGTTCGGAAGGTGGTAGTGCTCTTTAACTACCTCCTGGATGTTTCCGGTGGTAATTGGCCAGTTAGATTATTTTCTCTCGAACAGGGTCAATGTTGGTACCTGCATTTTTCTGGAAAACCATCTATTTCATCTTGGCATTTCATGTTATCTCCGTACAATTTCACGGTGTAATTCTATCATTTCAGAACTAAATTCTGAGTCCAATGGCTATTTGGGTCTTTGTCTTTTTGCTGCTGTTGTTGTTAATCCTCGCCCGAGGACATTTTCCCATTGATTTTAGAGAGAGTGGAAGAGAGAGGGAAAGACAGAGAGAAACACCGATGTGAGAGAAACACATCAATGGGTTGCCTCCTGCATGAGCCCCGACCAGGGCCAGGGCCAGGGCCAGGGAGGAGCCTGCAACCCAGGTATGTGCCCTTGACCAGAATCAAACCTGGAACCCTTCGGGCCATAGGCCAAGGCTCTATCCACTGAGCCACACCGGCCTGGGCGGGTTCTCTGTATGTCTGCGTGTTGGTGACACGTGCCCTGACTGTCTCCCGGCCTCCCCCTAACTCTGTGGTTCTTTTGTGTCTTCCTGTTTCCAACTCTTCAGATTAACTTTGTTCCTTTCCCAAAGCTTTGTGTTTGGTGTTCATTTACGTTTACATTTGCATTTTTATTGATATTCATTTTTGTTCAAGGCTAAAGTTGTTCTTTCATCGCTGCTTCCACTGTGTTCTGTAGATTCTTATATTGGTGATTTTTGGTCGTTATTGTAATGAAATTCTCTGATTTTATTCTATAATCTGCCCGCCTGTTTGGTGGGCGGGTGTCTTATGGGTCAATGCTGTCAGTAACTTCTACTTGCATCGCCCTGGTAAGAGGATGCTGGGGGATGATGTCGATGCTGTGAAATTAATAAGATTCTCTCGACTGCATAGATGTGGTCAATTGGGTTTTCTTCAGGTGCTTTGAAAAAGATGTTTTCCGGGTGCCAGACTTCCGCGCTCAGAGCAGACAAGGCTCCGCCGCATTGCTTACGCCTGAAGCACCCCCCACTACCCACCGCCCGGTCTCCGCTCCCTCAGTGTGTCCACTCCCCCTGCCCCCTCTCTCTCTGTGTCCACTCTACCTGCCCCCTCGCTCTCTGTGTCCACTCCCCCTGCCCCCTCTCTCTCTGCCCATTCCCTTGCCCCCTCTCTCTCTGTCCACTCCCCCTGCCCCCTCTCTCTCTCTGTGCCCACTCCACCTGCCCCCTCTTTCACTGTGACCACTCCACCTGCCCCCTCTCTCTCTGTGTGCACTCCCCCCTGCCCCCTCTCTCTCTGTGTCCACTCCACCTGCCCCTCTCTCTCTCTCTGTCCACTCCCCCTGCCCCCTCTCTCTCTGTGCCCACTCCACTTGCCCCCTCTCTCACTGTGACCACTCCACCTGCCCCCTCTCTCTCTCTGTCCACTCCCCCTGCCCCCTCTCTCTCTGTGTCCACTCCACCTTCCCCCTCTCTCACTGTGACCACTCCACCTGTCGTAGATGGAGAGCTGTGGCGAATTCTTCCGTGACCAGTATATCTCTGCCTATCCCTCCTGTAGTCTCTGGTAGTGGGCTCTGTCACTGGGGACACGTTTATCAGTAACTCGGATGTCTTCCTGGGAACTGCGGGCTGGGCGCTGTGAAATGCCCTTCCCGTCTCCCCCAGGCCTGCAGCTCCCAGCAGCCTGGTGGATGGCACGGCTGCTACACTGCTTGCTCGCTTGCTTTTTTTTTTTTTTTTCCTAATCCTCACTCGAGGATATTTTTCTATTGATTTTAGAGAGAGTGGGAGAGAGAGGGAAAGACAGAGCGAAATATCGATGTGAGAGAAACACATCAATTGGTTGCCTCCTGCAGGCAGGAGGGCCCGGGCGGGGAGGAGCCTGCCACCAGGCACGCTGGCTGCTGCTTTAACGGTTCGTTTCACGTTCAGGATCACTTTGTAGGAGTGTGAGGTGCAGCCAGGCTGGCTTTCTATTTGTGTTTTTCCCGGGATCGTTATTGCTGCTTTCTTTTTAATCTTTTTTTTTAATCCTCACCCAAGAATATGTATGGGGGGTTTTTAATTGATTTCAGAGAGAGAGGAGGGAAGACAGAAAGAGAGAAAGAGATGTTGATGTGAGAGAGAAAACTGATCAGCTGTCTCCTGCACATGCAAGCTGTTTGTTTTTTTTTAATTGGTGCACGGGTCAACGTTCCAACCCCCCGAGCCGCCCGGCCGGCCTCTGTAGACTCTGTTTTAGGCACGTCTCACGCACACACTGGCGTGGCGCTGATTTCACTTCGTCCCTCGATCTGGAAACCACGTTTCTTCTACGTGAATTAAACCCGTTTCTGTGTGTCATTCACCAGCCTGAGTGCGCTGTATGAAATGTCATTCCTTCGAAGTGTCTCGGGGCAAGACTGTGGAACTGGCCCAGCAAAGCCTCTGTCCCTGTCCATCCACGTGCGTCAGTGGCATGTCCACTCAGAGCCGGTGCGCGGCGGGCATGCACACGCCGAGACACTGCGCTCTGTGCCTTCCGTGTGTGTGCTCGTCAGGGCTCTCCAGCAAAACAGAACCGCAGGACACCCACCCGCACACACGCACACGCACACGCACATGCACATGTGCACGCACCCGTAAACACACACACGCGCGCACGTACACGCACATGCACACACATGCACCTGCACGCACCCGTACACACACACACACACACACACACACACATGCACCTGCACGCACCCGTACACACGCATACACATACACGCACACGCACACGCACGGAAAGATTTCCCTTAAGATCTGGTCCATGCGAGTGTGGGGCCTGGCCGGCGCGGGGCGGCCAGCAGGTGGACGTGCCCGCGAGGGGGCTGCTGCCACGTGAGTGCCAGGCAGCTGGAGCAGGACGTCCTCTGCAGGGAGCCTCCGTGCCCGCTTTTAAGCCGTCGATGGACGTGGTGAGGCCCACACGGTGGGGAGGGCAGTCTGCTTCACTCACAGGCCTCCTGTCCGTCACAGCTGACACTGTCTTCACTGCGTCCGGCAGGCGCTGGACCCGACGCCGGGGCCCAAACCCGCCGCGTGGACACAGGGAATGAGCCATCAGGTGCCGTCGGCGACGTCAGCCCCCTCCTCGGGCCCAGATGGAGGGGGAGGCGCGACGGATGCTCTTTCACGTTCCACGGAGCCCCCCCCCCCCCAAGGTCATTGCCGCAGCGACAGAGCTGCCCTCGGGAGAGGCCGCTGCCTTCACCTCCAGCCACCGGCCCTGCATCAGCGAGGCCGGCTGGCGGCCGCCCACATCCCGCAGCGCGGGGCCGCCTCAGATGTCACGGTGATTTATAGACTGTATTTCCCCGGGAAAGTGCGAGGATTTATCTCCAGGAGACAGGCTGTTTGTAAACACGCGGCTCCCGGGTGGCCCAGTGGGTGGCCGGGCCCTCAGGCTTATGCCTCCACCCGGAGGGAGGAGGGAGCAAACAAAGGCTGAGGCCTGAGCAAGGGCCTGGGCCCAGCAGACGGGGCGTCCTCTGCCACCCAGGGGCGAGGGGCGGTGTGAGGCTGCCTCCTGCCCCCCTGCCCCCAGGGAGCTCGGGCCACACCCACTCGCGACCCTCAGCCAGCCGAGGGCCGAGGAGAGGAAAGCAGTGTGTGTGCTTACCAGGGAGATGGGAACACTGGACCGTGTGCGTACATAACAATCTAGCTTAACTGTATAAAAGCAATCGCTGCCCCGGCCGGTGTGGCTCAGTGGATAGAGCGCCGCCTGCGGATTGAAGGGTCCTGGGTTCGATTCCGGTCAAGGGCACAGGCCGGGGTTGGGGGCTTTATTCCTAGTGGGGGGCGGGCGTGCAGGAGGCAGCGGATCCATGATTCTCTCTCATCATTGACGGTTCTCTCTTGCTCTCTCCCGCTCCCTTCTGCTCTGAAATCAATACAAATATATATATTAAAAAAAAAAAAAAAAAACAATTACTCACATAAACAGGAAGACAGAAACCTCCGGTCCGTCTGGGGCAGGGGTCGGCAAACTCATCAGTCCACAGAGCCAAACATCAACAGCACAACGACTGAGATCTCTTCGGAGAGCCACATTTTTTAAACGTAAACCTCTTCTAACGCCACTTCTTCAACACAGACTGCCCAGGCCGTGGTGTTTTGTGGGAGAGCCACACTCAGGGGGCCCAAGAGCCGCATGTGGCTCGCGAGCCGCGGTTTGCCGGCCACGGCTCTGGGGGACGCGCACGCGCCTGCCTGGTCCCTGTAGCCGGTCTGGGAGGCACCCAGGCAGGAGCAGGGCCCGGGGTGCAGGGGCAGGGCGCTGGGCGGGAGGTGTGGGAGGAGGAAACCCCGCCGCCCTCGGGGCCCCGGGCGGCTCTCCGGCTCCCGGGGTCCAGGGCGGAGGTCACGGCGGAGCGCCCGGCCGGGAGCCAACGCCCAGGGGCGCGGGGCTGGGCAGGGGACGCCCCAGCAGCGGAGGGAGACCCGCGACCAGGACTCGCCGGACGAGTCCGCAGATTCCCCACAGCGAGCGGAGGAGCCCCGGATGCGACCCGGGCCGCCCGTGGGTGCGGCTCCCCTGGGAGGCGGGACCCCGAGGCCTCGCAGCCTCTGCGCGTGGGGTGGGCGGGGCCTCGGCGTCAGCCCCGCCCCCGGGGACCCTCTCCGGCCCCGCCCCCGGGGACCCCTCTCCGGCCCCGCCCCCGCCCCCCGGGGACCCCTCTCCGGCCCCGCCCCCGGGGACCCCTCTCCAGGCCCCGCCCCCGGGGACCCCTCTCCAGGCCCCGCCCCCGGGGACCCTCTCCGCCCCGCCCCCCGGGGAACCCTCTCCAGGCCCCGCCCCCGGGGACCCTCTCCGGCCCCGCCCCCCGGGGAACCCTCTCCAGGCCCCGCCCCCGGGGACCCCTCTCAGGCCCCGCCCCCCCCGGGACCCCTCTCCAGGCCCCGCCCCCGGGGACCCCTCTACGGCCCCGCCCCCGAGGGCCCCTCTCCGGCCCCGCCCCCCGGGGACCCCTCTCCAGGCCCCGCCCCCCGGGACCCCTCTCCAGGCCCCGCCCCCGGGGACCCCTCTCCGGCCCCGCCCCCCGGGGACCCCTCTCCAGGCCCCGCCCCCCGGGGGACCCCTCTCCGGCCCCGCCCCCGGGGACCCCTCTCCAGGCCCCCGCCCCCGGGGACCCCTCTCCGGCCCCCCCCCCCGGGGACCCCTCTCCGGCCCCGCCCCCGGGGACCCCTCTCCGGCCCCGCCCCCCCGGGACCCCTCTCCAGGCCCCGCCCCCGGGAACCCCTCTCCGGCCCCCCCCCCCCGGGACCCCTCTCCGGCCCCGCCCCCGGGGACCCCTCTCCGGCCCCGCCCCCGGGGACCCCTCTCCAGGCCCCGCCCCCGGGGACCCCTCTACGACCCCGCCCCCGAGGGGCCCTCTTCGGCCCCGGGGGACCCCTCTCCAGGCCCCGCCCCCGGGGACCCCCTCCGGGCCCCCGAGGGGCCCTCTCCAGGCCCCGCCCCCCGGGGACCCCTCTCCAGGCCCCGCCCCCGGGGACCCCTCTCCGGCCCCGCCCCCCCCCCCGGGGCCCTCTCCGGCCCCGCCCCCGCCCCCCGGGGACCCCTCTCCGGCCCCGCCCCCGGGGACCCCTCTCCGGCCCTGCTCCGGGACCTGGGGGCCCCTCTCCCGGCCCCGCCCCGCCCCCGGGGACCCTCTCCACCTGGGGACCCCTCTCCAGGACCCGCCCCCGGGGACCCCTCTCCGGCCCCGCCCCCGGGGGCCCCTCTCCGGCCCCGCCCCGCGGCCTCTGTGCTCCGCCTGCAGAGCCACGGGTCCCGCCCCCCAGGCCCACCACGCCCCGCTGGCGGATGGGGACTCGTCCGGGGGGCAGGAGGGGCCCACGGGGTGCGGAGCCCCGCAGCTCCCCCTCCCTCCTCCCTCCCGCTCAGCCATCAGCTGAGTGTCTGCTCTCCCGGCTTTGTTCCCGGCTCTCTTGCGCTCCTGTCTAGAAAGTTCTCTTCTTCAAAATGCTTTCATTGATGTCAGAGAGGAAGGGAGAGGGCGAGGGAGGAACATCCACGGTGAGAGTCATGGATCGGCTGCCTCCTGCTCGCCCCTCACTGGGGATGGAGCCCACAACCCGGGCCTGTGCCCTGACCGACCGGGAATCGAACCCTGACCTCCTGGTTCATGGGTGGACACTCAGCCCCTGAGCTCTTTAGGGCGAGAACAGTGCCCCTCCTCACTCCCTGACGAGAATCGGGGCGAGCAGGAGAACAGGGCCTCCCCTGTGGTGCCCCGCAAACCCCGGGCGGCGGGCAGCGGCAGTCTCCGTGTCTGCTGGTCTCTCCCCAGCGGGGTGGGCTCCGGGGCCAGGCCTGTGCCCTGCTCGCTGCCAGCCCTCAGGGTGGCATGTCCCGAGGGGGGTGGCTCATGGGGGCAGGAGGTGGGAGGCCGCACTGCCAGCAGGGCCTTGCCTCCCGGAGCTCCACCGGGCGGGGCGGGCACACGGCCGGCTCCCTGCACACCTGCCGGCACCGCCCGCGGCCTCGGAGCTGTGGGTACTGCGCGCCCCCCCCCTACCCCATGTCTCCGCCAGCAGCTGCCTCCCAGCCCCTGCTGCGCGCCCATGAACAGCGACCCTCTGGAACCTGACGAGGGCTCACCGGCCTGCAGCGCCTCCAGCTCCCTGTCCCCCGTGGGGGCGGGCAGGTCAGAGGCTAAACCTGCTTCCTTTTCTTCAAAACCGCCCTGTGGACTCGGCCCTGCCATCACGGCTCTCCTGGTCCTGTCCCCCCACCCTCCACACCACCCCACCCCGGGTCACCCCACACCCCCCCACCCCACCCCACCCCACCCCCGCCTCCAAGGTGACCTTCGGTTCAGAGTGACCCCGCCACCTGCCACCCCGCCACAAGGACCATCAGACCCGTCCTCAGACAGCGGAGCCGGGAGGCACCAGAGCAAGTCGGCTCCGTGCACACGGCAGCGCAGCGCGCAGGCCCCCACGGCCGGAGGGAGGTCGCCACCGGGCACAGAGGGCAAGACGCACACAGTGGTCCCCGACCGCTCACGGACACGAAGCCCCACTGGGAGCAGGGCCCCTGGGCCTGCACAGAAGATGCCACGGAGAAGGGGTGTTTCCCGCAGGCCTGGAGGCGCCCACGGTCAGAGCGAGAGGACACGCGTGGACAGAGGAACTGTGGGCGTGCAGGCCCGGCCCCAGACACGGCTCTGCAGGCACGTAGGTGCCTCCCCTCCTCCTGGCTCATGTCTGTTGGGATGGATTCGGGGACACGTGGGAAGCGGTGGCCTGGACTTGCCAGGAGAGCTGTGCCTGGCTGCCCTTGACCATCCGAGCCCACCCAGGGGCACCTGGAGGCCACCTGCCGTCCTCCACGGCAGGAGGGTGTGGGGTCTCCCCAACGCTGGACGCATGAGTACACACACACACATGCATACATGTGCCTGGGCTCCATGTATGTGCACACATGGCACCTACAGGCAAGCCTGCACATGTAAAACCACACAACACACTGCACTGTGCATGGCTCCCCTGGGTCACACGTGCACACACACAGGCTCACTCACATACACTCACACTCACACCCACACACACACTCACGCAGCCTCACACGACCTGCCGGCAGGAGGGCAGGCCTGTGTCCGCGTGTGTGGAGCGGACGTGGTGCAAGGTTCCACCTGCCGCCCAGCCCGCTGCCCGAGACCGTTTCCTGGAGACGCGGGAGGCCCTCGGGGGCAGGAATAACGAGCGTCTCCATCTGCCCGAGTCCCTGGCAGCGGAGTGACGGCCCCCCCCCGCTAGCCTCAGGCCCTCAGCGCCCCCCAACAGCTTCCACTGACGTCCGCCCCGGTCCTGGCGCCGCTGCCCCCGTCGGGAAAGTGATGACTCATGTGTTGGGCGGCTGGTCCACACGCGTTTCCCGGGCGCACGCTCCGGCCGTCCTCACAGGAGCTGTGCCGTCGGTGCCGTCAGCGGCCAGTCAGGCGCACAGTTCACAGCGACCCTCAGGCCCAGGAGGCCTGGCTTCCTCCAGCTCGGACCCTCGCAGAAGGGGCTTCGAGGCCGTCCCCGGGCAGCGACGTCCCCTGGGCCGGGCCGTGGGGCCAGGCTCCGCCCTGGGCTCTGGGTGTGCCCGCCTCCAGCGCACTGGCGCCCAGGGCCTCCGGGTGGGCGCCCAGGGGGAGGCGGTGCCCCCCGGCCCATGAGGCCAGTTCAGGCCCCGCATAGCTGTGACAGTCATCCCGGTGCGAGTGAGGGAGCCCGAGGGCGGGCAGTCCTGCTGCCATGTGTGGCCGGTCCGTGGCCGGTCCGTGGCCAGTCAGCGCCGGGGGACTATTCCCTCCTCCCCGGGCCTGGCTTCTCTTCCAAACTTAAAACCCAGCCTCTCGGGTCTCAGCCTAGTCCCCCTGTTTGGCGCAGTTTTATTTCCTGCGGGAGCAGGTCCGCGCCGGCCACGGGCAGGGGGGAATCCCTGTGCCCGCGAGGCATGCTCCGCACGGTACCTGCCGGTGCCGCAGCCCGGAGCCATTTACAGGGTTGGAACGCACTCGTTTATCCATCGATACCTGATCGCTGTCTGTAAGCTGGGGACGGGGGGCAGCACCTGCCTGCCTTGGTGGGGAGCAGCCTGGGCTGTGCCAGGCCCCAACTCTCGGCCCCACAGGCCCCACCCATCTGCCCCTGAAGGTCAGGAGGTAGGAGAGCGGCTGGCCCAGCAGCAGCCGGTCCCGTGGGGGAAACCCGCAGCAAGGCCTGTTATCAGGTCACGTCCCCAGCTCCGCCCAGACCCTCTGTGCCCGCCCCGAGCCCTGGGTTAGCGCCCAGGAGTCTCAGTTTTCCAACCTGTAGAATGGACGGATCGGAGTCCTCTGTGAAGGGCTGAGGGCCAGAGACCATGCGTACATGGCTGTCACTCCTGTGTCCCGCCAGCGAGGCGTCTGGCTGCGTGACTGGGCCACGGAGCGTGGCTCCGCCCAGGCCAGCCTGTCACCTCGCCCAGGAGCTCTGGCCGCGGGGTGGAGCAGGGAGCCTGGGCCTGGAGGCCACGGGGCCACTGGATGTGGACGGAGGTGGACCGTCCAGATGTAGAGGGTTCAAGCCCCCACAGAGGCAGAGGGTGGCGCGTGGGCATTCGGTGCTTCCCCACGGCTGCCCCCACCCGTCCCATGTCCCCGCCCTGCCCAGGGGACGTAGCCGTCTCCTCTCAGACGATGAGTTGCCTGGACCGCGGCCAGCTCCTCCTGCCGAGAGGCCCAGATGCTGGGCTGAGACAAGGGCGGAGGAGGGATGGGCTCTGGTGGGCGGCCCGCTGTCCTGATCGCCAGCTTCCCAGGCATCATTTGTCTCCGGGACCCACTGCTCCGAGCCGGCTCTCCGGTATGGAGCAGGCCCAGGCCCAGGCGCTTCGGAGAGCCGCGCCCGCGGCCGGGCGGGTGAGTGATGGAAGAGGCCGCCGCGTCCCTGCCGTCCTGGGAGCCAGCACGTTGATGGAACGGCCATCTCGCTCCCTCCTACAAGCACGGAGCAGTGTGACCTGGGTAATTCATCAACAGCAGGCTCTCGTGTTCTGCGCGGGCCGTGCTCTCTGCTGAAATATGACCCCTGCCCAGCGCCGGCCACGCGCGGTTTTATGATATTCCGTTTTCATGGAGGACATCCGCTGATGAATGCCTCTCGGTGAACCATCAGTCTGCAGTCCAGTTTGCCTTTGCACAGGCTCCTGCGGAGGGAGGGAGGGAGGGCGGACACCTGCTGTGCACGAGCCCACTGCCCGCAGCTCCTGGGGAGGGGGAATGGGGGGGGAGGGAGGGGGGAGGGAGGGAGGGAGGGGGGAGGGAGGGAGGGAGGGGAGGAGGGAGGGAGGGAGGGAGGGAGGGAGGGAGGGAGGGAGGGAGGAGGAGGAGGAGGAGGGAGGGAGCCTGGTGGGAGATAAGAATGAGGCCTGTGAGGCTGCAGCCAAGCCGGCCTCCCAGGCACTGTCCCGAGGCTGTGAGCACGAGCGAAGGTGGGCCTGGGGTCCAGGACCCAGAGTGGGCTCCCCACCTCCACCTGCCATGTTGCCGCTCCACACAGCTCCCTCCCCGGTGGGGGCTTCGGTGTTTACCAACAGCTGCCCGCTTCCTGGACTCGACCATCATCACACCCGTGCATGTACCAGGTGTGAGGCTGCGCGGTGCCAGTTACAGACGGGATCGCAGGTTGATGAGGGCCTCCCCCCTGCAATATTTGGAACATACTTACAGTAAAAAAATATTTGTTGCCCGGCCGGTGTGGCCCAGTGGTTCAGCATCGACCAATGAACCAGGAGGTCACGGTTCGATTCCTGGTCAGGGCACATGCCTGGGTTGCGAGTTCCATTCCCAGTGTGGGGCGTGCAGGAGGCAGCCGGTCCATGATTCTCTCTCATCATTGATCTTTCTATCTCTCTCCCTCTCCCTTCCTCTCTGACATCAACAAACATCCTAACATATAAAAAGCCAGGGGCCATCACACCCAAAACAACTGGATGGACGACAGAACAGCATGCTGCGTGGGGCGACCAGGCCGGCAGGGGGGTTAGTGAGGGACAACCAAAGGACTCAACAGCAGACTGCGTAGGGCAACCAGGCCGGCAGGGGGGGCAGTTGGGGGCAATCAGGCAGGCAGGGAGAGGTGGTTAGGGGTGATCAGGCCGGCAGGGGGGGTAGTTAGGAACAATCAGGCAGGCAGGCAGGTGAGCAGTTAGGAGCCAGCAGTCCCGGATTGTGAGAGGGATGTCCGACTGCTGGTTTAGGCCCAATTTCCGGGATCAGGCCTAAACCAGCAGTCGAACATCCCCCGAGGGGTCCCGGATTGGAGAGGGTGCAGGCTGGGCCCTCTAGTATTTCATGCACCGGGCCTCTAGTATTTAAATAAACATCTGTTGCTTGTCTGGAATTCGCATTTACCCGGGCACCCATGTGTTTGTTGGCTGACAATGGCCCCGTACACACGGCTGGGCCGCGGGCGGAGGGCAGTGTGGGGACTCCCACCTCCCCTAGCCAATTCCTGCCTGACGGCTCAGGAAGTGCCCCCTCCTGCGTGTGACCCCTCTGGCCAATCACTCCGTGGCAACCTCCTCCCTCTCCCTGGCCTCCATTAGTCCGTGCTCCCGTGTCCCCTAGAACCTGGGAGTGGCCTGCGGTGACCCAGGGAGGGTCCCAAGTCCTGAAGCTTCCGCCAGCCCGGCAGCCGTGTGCCAGCCCAGACCCGGCTCTCGCACAGATGCCACACCTTCCCTCGGGGCGAGGAGGACCCGGTATGTCTGTCCCCAGCCGCACTGCTCACGGGCACCGGCCTGCGGTGTCCCCCACGTTCTGGAAGACTTGGGGTCTGTGCTGTGGCCGGGGGTGGGGGGCTCCTCTAGCAGCAGGACCTGCCCTACCCAGCCCGGGGCCTCAGCAGGAAGTGGTCATGGCGTCCACCCGCAACGCCAAGCAACTGACTGTTCTCCCAGGTTCTAGGAACCTGCGCCAAAAACAAAATAATTCTAATGGAAACTCTCCACGTCATCTCTGGGGACATAGATGGGAGAGAAGCCACATGAAAGAGGATCCACTTAGACACGGGATCACTTACGGGAGACAGGCGCTCGCCTCGACCACGGAAGCCCCTCCTCCGCGGCCTCATTATGCTTTGATCTCCAATAACGAGTTTCTCTTCCGCTCCAGTGTCTCTTCATCCTCGGCCGTTGATTAGCTCTCTCCCGGGGAGAGGGGGTAGGGTGGGGCCAGGAGAGCGCAGTGTCGAGGACGCTGCAAAGAACGCGTGTTTGCGGGGCCTCTCCCCGCGGGGGCCTGGCTCCGAGGCCAGAGGGCCGGGCAGAAAGGCCCCGCCTTGGCCCTCACGCTCCCCATTTCGTCCTGGCTCGTTTTGTTTGCCGTGTGGTGGAGGGTGGCCCTCGGGGCTGGCCGCGGGCTGCCAAGGGGCCCGGGAGTCACTGCTGGGGGTCAGGGTTAGGGTCCAGGGGCTGGTGCACAGCACCTCCACATTTAAGGGGACAGGACGTGACAGCGGTGAGTCCTGGGGAGAGCCCTGTGGAATGGTCTGGAAGGTTCTGGAAGGGCAGCCAGGTCCCACAGAGTGCAGGGTGCGAGAGGGAAACTGCCGTGGCTGTGAGGCCTGATGGCGTCAGATCAGGGGGGCCTGGCGGGACGTCGGGGACGCCTGAGGGGCTGGGCGGTGGGTGTGCGCAGGGGTGGCTCAGGCCGCTCAGCGCCTCCCCCGTCCCCCCCCCCCCCCCCCCCCCCGCCTCCCCACGGATGGTGTCCGTCAGGTCGGCCGCTGCTCCCAGGAGCCCGGGCGAGGCCAGGGCAGGGAGCGCACCCGGCAGACTCTGGGCTCCCGCCCTCGGCCCCGGCTCCTCCTGCCCACACACAAGTGCGTGGCTTTGGAGCTAAAGACTCTGAACGAAGGGAAAAAGGTCAACTGAAGCCCCTGCCACGGGAGCCACGGAGCGCGGCCCCTCACCCGGGAGCCACGGTTCAGGACCAACGCGTCAGGCGAAAACTTGCTTCCCACTTGACTCTTTAGGGTCCTACACACAGACAGACACGCACATGCACACGCACTCATGCGCACACCTGCACATGTGCATGCACACACTTGCACACGCATGCACACACGCATGCACACGCACACCCACGTGCACGGACACACGCACTTTTTAAATTACTATCTGAAAGTGCAGGTGGGGCCAAGGCCCGCCCCCCGCAAGCACAGGCCTGGCGTCTGGAGGCCTCCCCTCCTCTCCCGCCCCCCCTCCCCCCCAGGCCCGTCCATCACCCTCGGGGCTCCATGGAGCCGTTGCAAACACGATCCCTCTCCTCTCATTGAATTAAGACAAATGGTGGCTGGTAATAGGCTGAGGCTCCCTGAGGAACCCGGATGCCCGGCCCAAGGAAGGAGGCCTGGCCAGGTCCTGTCTCCCCGATGACCACTGGAGGGCTTGCAGTGAGGCGAGTGGCTGGCTGGACGACCCTCCGCCTCCAGCGGGAACTCACAGGCATGAGCTCCTGGGGGTCCCCTCTCCACCATCTCCTGGCTGTGACCCTCAGGCTGACCTTGAGCTCTCGGAGCCTCCGTCTGCATTTTGTTGAGGTCACAGGGAAGGTGTTTAGCTGTTGTGACGTGTTGTGACATGTGCCAGGCGTGGGGCCTGGGGACACAGGGACACGGGGACACAGGCTGAGGAAGCCAGCGCTGGCCTCCGTGCCCGAGTCCTGCAGGGAGACAGATGGGCATGGGCCCCCCTGCAGTTCTGAGGGGCTGGGTCAGCATGGGGACGGGGCTACGGAAGGGGCAGGAAGCCCTCAGGAACATGGCGGCGGGGGGGGGGGGGGCCGTGCGCGCTCCGATTCGGTTGGCCAGTCTGCTCTCGGCATGGCTTCCGGGGAAACAGCTTGTGTTTATGTTGGGGGAGGGGGGGAGACCGCGTTTGGGGGCCAGCACTGCAGCTTGTCAGGCCGAATCCCACCCCAGGCCCATCTGCCCAGGCAGTGCGGGCCCTGCGTGCCAGCAGCCTGGAGCCTGGGGGGTGGGGAGGCAAGCCACAGGGGGTGGCCGAGCTGTATTTTCCTAAAAGTGAGCGTCAGGCTGCTCCCACAGGCAGCCTCGGGGACCCGCTCCCACAGCCCTTCCCCGGGTGGCGGGAGCTGAGAGCGAGCAGAGGGGCAGGCGGGGCGGGGCAGCCGAGCTGCTGAGGCCGAGCTGTGAGGGCCACCTGTCCGGGCACCAGGGCCCCGATGCCCAGTGGAGCAGGATCTACCCTGTCTGCGCGTCTCCGGGGGAGGAGGGCATCGGAGAGAGGGACCAGCCCACCATCCAGAGAGAGACCCCTGGCCCCAAACAACGGAACAGCCTCAAGGGGGGATGCAGGTCTAGCAGGGACATCAGGAGTGGGACACCCCTTAACCAGGTGACAGACACATCATCACAGCTACGTGATTACCGCGACCTACAGAGCCGCCCGCCGCGGTGGCTCAGTGGTTGAATGTCCACACCCATGATCCAGGAGATCACAGTTCGATTCCTGGCCAGGGCTCATGTCCAGGTTGCGGGTTCGATCCCCAGTAGGGGGTGTGCAGGAGGCAGCCGATCCATGATTCTCTCTTATTATTGATGTTTCTATTTCTCTCTTCCTCACCCTTCCTCTCAGAAATCAATAAATATGCACTGAGTGGCC
Organism: Ia io; assembly: GCA_025583905.1. NCBI lineage: Eukaryota > Metazoa > Chordata > Mammalia > Chiroptera > Vespertilionidae > Ia > Ia io. The sequence goes on along the minus strand of JAJQQW010000007.1, from coordinate 110,981,808 downwards.
AGATTATTATGATCTCTGAACACATAATAACCTGGCCACTCGGTGTACTTCTCTGAGTACCTCATTTATTTGATATCAAAGACACTATAAATCGTGCACCTGATCAGTTTTTCCCTTTGCACTGGCTGATAGAAAGCTCAGGGCAAATAGGTGGTTGATCTCCAGCAAAAGTCTAGAATACTTTTGGTACCCATTTGAGATACAAATACACTGAGTGGCCAGATTATTGTGCATTCAGAGATCATCATCATCTGGCCCCTCAGTGTACATATTTTTTTTAATATATTTTATCGATTTTTTACAGAGAGGAAGGTAGAAGGATAGAGAGTTAGAAACATCGATGAGAGAGAAACATCGATCAGCCGCCTCCCGCACACTCCCTACTGGGTACGTGCCCACAACCAAGGCACATGCCCTTGACCGGAATCGAACCCGGGACCTTTCAGTCCGCAGGCCGACGCTCTCTCCACTGAGCCAAACTGGTTAGGGCAGTGTACATATTTTTTTAAAGATGATCTACAAAACCCCTGTAGCTAGCATCATACCAGTGGTGAGAAACAAGAATGTTTCCCACTAAGATCATATGTGAGGCAAGGATGGTCCCTCACCACTCCCTTCAGCATCGTACCGGAAGTCCTAGCCAATGCAATAAGGCAAGAAAAGGAAATAAAAGATATACAGGTTGGGAAGGAAGACATAAAACCCTCTTAGTCCACAGGCGACATAATCATTTATGTGGAAAATCCAAAGAATGGACAAAAGATTCCTGGAACTAATAGTGATTATAGCAAGGCTATAGGATACAAGGCTAATATTGACAAACATCCATTTCTTTTCCATATGCCAGCCATAAACAAGTGGACTTTGCCATTAAAAAAAAAAAAAGTAGCATATACAGGGTGTCCCCCCAAAATGTACACACACTATGCAGGCAGTGCTAATTAAAATACATTTCATTTTCAAAATGTGATCGAATCTACAGCTACCAGCTGTTAAAGTGTGTATGCATTTTGAGGGGGGGGGAGGGCATCCTCTGTATTAGCACCTGCTAAAAAAAATATTTAGATATAATCCTAACAAAATACATACAAGGTCTGTGTGAAGAAATGTCCCCTGGGTGGGGAGACTTAACATGGTCTAGGGGTCAGTTCTCCCCAAGTTGAGCTGTGGATTCAAAGCCATCTTGATAAGGATCCCAGACCGTCATCTGATGGGTGCCCACACGCTGAGTCTAAAGTTTATATGGAGAAGCAAGAGACCCAGCCCAGCCCTGACCGGTGTGGCTCAGTGGATAGAGCGTCGGCCTGCGGACTGAAGGATCCCAGGTTCCATCCCGGTCAAGGGCATGTACCTTGGTTGCGGGCACATTCCCCAGTAGGGGGTGTGCAGGAGGCAGCTGATCGATGTTTCTCTCTCATTGATGTTTCTAACTCTCTATCCCTCTCCCTTCCTCTCTGTAAAAACATCGATAAAATATATTTTTTTAAAAATAGAGGTGAAAATAAATAAATAAGTTTAAAAAGAGAGAGAGAGAGCCCCAGCCCAGCCAACACGCAACTGGACAAGAACAAGGCTGGAGACCGACACGTTCCGGCTTCAAGACGCCCAGTGAGGCCACAGCGAGCGACACGGCGAGGCGCTGGCCAAGAAGGGACACAGACCGGGGGACGGAAGCCAGAGCCCAGAACCTGCCGTGAGTGGATGTACCTGATCTGTGAGAAGGCAGCAGGGGCGACAGCACGCGCAACCCCAGTCTCCTCCACAGATGGTGCAAGACGGCAGCCGCGTGCCGACCCGCGGGTGCAGACACCGGCCTTGCACCCCACACAGCAATCAATTCAAAACGCATCACGGCCGCAATGTAAAGGGCGAAACTGCCCCATCCTGATGGCGGCGCAGGAGGGCGCCTCGACGGGCTCGAGTACGCGGCGCCTTTCTGTTTGTTTGTTTTTATTTTGCAGTAAGTCTTTATTGTTGAAAGTATTACATATGGCGATGCCTCTTTAGACACAACACCAGCTGTGATCCGTGAAGGTGATCATGGATGAGCTAGACTCCATGGAAACGTAAAACTTCTGCTCTTTGAAGTATTAGAAGATAAGCCGCTGAAAGAAAATACTTGCCAAAGACACGTCTGACCAAGGACTATTACCCAAGACACGGGACAAACTCTTAGAAATCAACAATAAGAAAGCAAACACCCCAATTTTTTAAAAAATGGGCCAAACACCTGAGCAGACACCACCCCAAGGCAGATGCACAGATGAAAAGTGATCATGTGAAAAGATTTCCACACACGTGGTCGGGGAATGCACATTAAAACGACCCGAGACACGGCCACACACGGTGAGCGCGGCCCAGGTCCGGGGCAGGACAGCAGCAGGTGCGGAGGGCGGGCAGCAGGTGCGGAGGGCAGGTGCGGAGGGCGGGCAGCAGGTGCGGAGGGCGGGCAGCAGGTGCGGAGGGCGGGCAGCAGGAACCTACGCTCCTCGCTGCGGGGACGCAGCAGGGGCAGCGGGACGGCAGGGTGGTGGCTTCTTACAAAACCCACCGCGGACCGGCCCTCCGGCTCAGCAGTCCGCTCCCGGGTGTCCCCGCAAGGAGCTGGAGGCACAGCCCCCACCCGCACGGCAGTGCCTGCGAGCTTCCGCCCTAACCGCCCGGAGGCACCGCGATGCCCTCCGCTGTGGCCACACCAACACGCGGGTCAGTGCAGACGGTGGACAGTGCGCAGCGCGAGGAAGGCAGGCGCTGGCGAGGCCGGGAAGACGGAGGAACCTCAGATGCGCGTGGCCAGCGACAGCCGCCTGCGCAGCCTGCCCGTGTGTGATCCCAGCTCGGCGGCGTCTGGAAAGGGCAAAGCTGTGGGGTCAGAAGAGCACCCGTGGTGGCCGGGGGCTGGCAGGAGGGGGCAGAGGGAGGAGGAGGTGGCGCCCAGAGGAGCTCAGGGCGGGGACCCTGCTCCGCGTGACGCTGTGATGGCGGCCACGTGTCACTTCACATCTGTCCCAGCCCCAAGGGTGTCCAACAGCGAGAGGGACCCCGAAGGTCACCGGTGGACCTTGGGGGATGGCCCGTCGGGGCAGGTTCCTCGATTGTAACAAGTGTCCCGTCGGGCGGGACGCAGAGGGCGCGGGGCTGTGCGTGTGGGCGCAGGGTCGATGGGAAACCTCTGCATCCCCCCTCCATCTTGCCATGAGCCTAAAACTGCCCCCAAAACCAGCCTGGGGAAGCCCTGACGCGTGGGAGTGACTCATTAAAACCACCCCTAGCCACGGCTGCACACGGTTAGCCGGGGGCAGGGCTGCTCTGTGCGGGGCACCGGGGCCCCTGTTGGGGAGCAAGACAGAGCCTCTCTGGTCGGAATCCTGGGGGAGGAGCCGCCTAGGACCCGTGTCCGCGGCTTCCCAGCCTCCCCCGCCCCCGGGCACTTCCCAGCTCAAAGCCGGAGCAGCACCAGCCCACCCCGCCTCAGCCTGTTGCCGCCCGGGCCGGGCCGTCACCCTGCCGCCACCATGGCCATCGGCCGTCAGTAGGAGGAGCCGGCCGGGCGGCCCTGGGAGATGGAGGTGACATGAGGTGCTTCCTCCACGTCTCCGCCCACCCTCCCCCGCGGCGCCCTCTCCGGCCACGGGAACGGCACGTCTGTGGCGAGGTGGGCGCTGGAGGGTTTGCTCCCGGGTCTCCGCCGAGTGAGGGGCTTTCCGCAGGGAAGTCGAGTCCGAGCCATCCGTCTCCTCCGAAGCGCCGGGGCCTCTGGAAGCGCAGGCTGGCGGCCCGTGGGCCCCATGCTCCCGTCCGAGGACGCCACCCTCCGCCTGTGACAGCCATCACCACCTCCCGCCCAGGGGCTTATTCCTGGCCCTTGTCTCCGTCCCCATGGCCGCGACCACACCCTCCCTAGGTGAGCAAATAGAGGGGCCGTGGCCACCGGGCCCGCCCCGTCCAGCCCCCGCTGACCCCCCAGCCCGCCTGCTTCGTCCTCCCCGGCTCACGCCCCACGGGGAGCGGCTGTGCTCCCATCTGCAAGCCGCTAACAAGGATCTGGGCTGTGGCGAGAAATGAGCGGACGGTGCTCTCGCGGGCGACTTGTCCATCTTAGTGCCACTCGGAGGCGTCGAAACAGGCCGAGAAATGCCTATCCCAGCGGTCGGCAAACTCATTAGCCAACAGAGCCAAACATCAGCAGTACAACGATTGAAGTTCCTTCTGAGAGCCAAAAACCGACGTCTGCGCATGGGCCACGAAGTTTCAATCGCACTGTATGTGCGCGCCCGCACGCGGTATTTTGTGCAAGAGCCACACTCAAGGGGCCAAAGAGCCGCATGTGGCTCGCGAGCCGCGGTTTGCCGACCACTGGGCTAGACGCAGAGTGCCCTGGGCGCGCGTGCCAGCACCACGCAGCGCGTCTCATCAGCCCCCGTCCCCGCCAGGCAGGCCGGGACAGGTGCGTCTCACCTGGGGGCGCTCCCTCCCCCGCACACCTCGGACCCCAGCCACACCCTGATCTCAGGGGAATAAGACAACTCTGCGAAAGGCCATGGAGTGCGACCGGGGCGGTGAAACAGGGCAGGGCCCAGGGGCTGAGGGACGGTCTGAAGGACGCTGCCCCCGGCACAGCAGGGCGGGCGCTGGGCAGCTGCCCCTGTCAATCAGCCCTGCCCCGGGGAGGAGGGCGGGAGGCCAGGGGAGCTCTGGGGGACAGCCTCATTGGCAGGTGGCACAGCAGAGCCCTGACCCGCCCTCGGAGGGGTCCGCACGGCCGGGGGTTCCACGCAGTGGCTGTGTCCGGGTCCACCGCGGCCTAAAATGACCGCAGACCTCCATGCCGCCCGCTTCCTCCTGCCAGCTCCAGCTGGAACTCACGCCTGGCTCCTCCCGCAGCGCGGCGTCCAGGGTCCGGGTGCCTCGGCGTCCCCGGCTGAATGCGGTGTCAGAGGAGAGGGTCAGGTGAGTCAGGTCCGGGCCCGAGCGACGGAGGGGTGGGGGGAGCCGGGTGGTCCCTCCAGGGCAGCGAGGGCAGCGGTTCGCAGCCCGTGGCACACACGTACGAACTACTGCAATTCTGCGGCACACCAAAAAATAATGTTATCTGATCTAACGAAAGCATGATTTTTATTCACTCACACCGATGGCTGTTGTCATTAACTCTAAGTATTTTTTTATTGATTTCAGAGAGGAAGGGCGAGGTAGAAACACCCATGAGGGGGTCATGGATCGGCTGCCTCCTGCTCGCCCCCCTCTGGGGATGGAGCCCTGACCTGCGGGTTCACAGGCCAACACTCCGCCCGCCACGGTGCGGGCGCTGCGGTCATTTCCTACCTGACGACCTAGGAAGAGGGGCCCCAGACACCGGCAGGCTCGCCCGCGCCTCGGGGGCCGGGACCGCGGCCGCGTCGCCCCCCCTCGCCCTTCACTCTGACTCGGGGTGCGGCCGCGCCCCTGGGCGTTGGGTCTGTGCGCGCCCGCCCGGCCCCGGTGGGGTCTGAGCGCTGCCCAGGGACCCCCCAGCCCCTCGCCGCGCTCCCCTCGCTTCCTCCGTGCGGCTCATGAACTCGGCCCCCTCGGCTTGGCCGCGACTCGCCCGTCCTCCTGGGAGCGCCCGGGCCCTTGCGGGGGTCTCAGAGGGTGAGCGACCGGGCCCACAGCTCCCTGGGCCCCACCCGCCCCCCAGCCCCTCAGATTCCCGACTCCCACCAGCCCTGCCCCGCCCCGGGCCTCCCCCGCCGGGCCACACGCCCGGGCGCCCACGGGCCCTTCCGGCCGGTGGCGGAGCCCCGCCCGTGGCCTCGGCGCCGAGGGGCGCTCGCTGTCGGGCTCCGTGCGCCACGGCCCGGAAACGCGTCTCACTTCCCACTGGCTGGCTCCGCCGGAGGGCAGGGGTCTCTCTGAAGCCGACTGCTTCCGCGTACCCGGCGCTGCCATGGGTAACGACGCCCCGGCCTGAGCCGGGCACCCACCCGGCTTCTGACCAAACCAACCCGTTAGCGCACAGCCTGCCCCCCGCCCGCGCCCCCCCCCCGCCGCGCCTGCCCCCCGCCCGCGCGCTCCTGGGACCCGAGGGCGTTCGTGCCCGGACGGGGTTGCGGCCCCGAGGCGACGGTCAGCTCAGCGTCCGGCCCCATCCCCGGAGCTCAGGCCTCTGGGCCTGAGTGTGACTCCCCTCGGCTCCCCTGCTCCTCCAAGTCACGGGCCGGGGGCCACCGTGTGGCACGGAGGCCGGGCCGGGGACCACCGTGTGGCACGGAGGCCGGGGCGGGGGCCACCGTGTGGCACGGAGGCCGGGCCGGGGGGGGACCACCGTGTGGCACGGAGGCCGGGGCCGGGGACCACCGTGTGGCACGGAGGCCGGGCGGGCAGAGCGTGTGGCACGGTCTCGCCGCCGGGGGCAGGGACCCCGTGTGGCACGGGGAGGGGGCCGGGCCGCCACCGTGTGGCACGGGCCGGGCCTCGCGTCTGCAGCCGGGCGACGCACGGAGGCCGGGCCGGGGACCCCGCGTCCTCGGGACTCGAGGGCGGCGCGGCGAGTATCAGCGGCCGCTCAGCGGCCATGGGGCCCCGCGCACACGCCCCAAGTCAAACTGGTGACTTGAATGGCCAAACGCGCAGGGACCACTCGTGGCACGGGGCCAGCAGGGGCGCTCCCGGGACCACCGTGTGGCAGGAGGCCCAGGTGCGCCGGGAACGACCAGACGAGAGCTCCCGGACCTGGGGGCTGCGGGGCAGACGGCGGCGCGGTACCTCACCGGCTGCGTCCCGGGAGGGGCCACCAGGCCGCGGGCTTGGAGGTCCGGGCGGCGTGTTCACGGCCCAGCAGGCAGTGCGCCTCGGGCCACCTGTGCTCCAGGCCCCACTCCCCCGCTAGCAGGACCCCTTCTCAGGGACCCCGGTTCTCAGCCGCAGTCCTCTATGCACCTGTGCTGGCCAATGGGGGCCCACAGTGACTGGCTCAGCGGAGGGCACGTGACCCAGGCTGGCCAATGGGGGCCCACAGTGACTGGCTCAGAGGAGGGCACGTGACCCAGGCTGGCCAATGGGAGCCCACAGTGACTGGCTCGAGGAGGGCACGTGACCCCAGGCTGGCCAATGGGGGCCCACAGTGACTGGCTCAGAGGAGGGCACGTGACCCAGGCTGGCCAATGGGGGCCCACAGTGACTGACCCAGGCTGGCCAATGGGAGCCCACAGTGACTGGCTCAGAGGAGGGCACGTGACCCAGGCTGACCAATGGGGGCCCACAGTGACTGACTCAGAGGAGGGCACGTGACCCAGGCTGGCCAATGGGGGCCCACAGTGACTGGCTCAGAAGGGGGCACGTGACCCAGGCTGGCCAATGGGAGCCCACAGTGACTGACCCAGGCTGGCCAATGGGAGCCCACAGTGACTGGCTCAGAGGAGGGCACATGACCCAGGCTGGCCAATGGGGGCCCACAGTGACTGGCTCAGAGGAGGGCACGTGACCCAGGCTGGCCAATGGGGGCCCACAGTGACTGGCTCAGGCTGGCCAATGGGAGCCCACAGTGACTGACTCAGAGGAGGGCACGTGACCCAGGCTGGCCAATGGGGGCCCACAGTGACTGGCTCAGAGGAGGGCACGTGACCCAGGCTGGCCAATGGGGGCCCACAGTGACTGGCTCAGAAGGGGGCACGTGACCCAGGCTGGCCAATGGGAGCCCACAGTGACTGACCCAGGCTGGCCAATGGGAGCCCACAGTGACTGGCTCAGAGGAGGGCACATGACCCAGGCTGGCCAATGGGAGCCCACAGTGACTGGCTCAGAGGGGGGGCACGTGACCCAGGCTGGCCAATGGGGGCCCACAGTGACTGGCTCAGCGGGGGGCACGTGACCCAGGCTGGCCAATGGGAGCCCACAGTGACTGGCTCAGAGGGGGGCACGTGACCCAGGCGGGGCAATCACAGTGCACCCTGGGAACGGCCTCTGGAGTCACTTAGAAGCCCTGCTCCTGGTCGACCGGTCTGTCCTAGTTCGGCTGGAGGGATGGACGCTCCGAGGTTGTGACTGTCCAGCGGGCACCCAGCCCTGGTTTGCAAAGCCGGATGCGCCTCCCAGCCCGTCTGCTCCGCAGGGCTGTAGCCTCACTCAGCAACTCGGGGCCCTCCGGGGCAGCCTGCCGCGGCCCGAGGAAGGTGGGCTCCTCCGTCTCCCCGGACCCCGCTGCGGGGTTAAAGCTCTGAGGGCCGCTTCCAGGAGTTGGTCCCGGAGGGACGCTGCCAGCCCCGGGCTGGGGAGCGCGTGCACCCTCCGGGGAGCCGGGAGGGTGAGGAATGAGGACGCGCCCCGCGCGGCGGTGGCCGAGGAACCTGCAGCCAAAGGCGCCGCCAGCGCGTGTGGACCGCAGGGCGCGCCGGGCCGGTGACAGCACAGACGGCGAGGCGGAGATTCCCCTCGGAGGCCGGGCTCCGCGGGCTCCACGAAGTTACAGGCTGAGGCAGGCAGCTCCTGCGGACCCACACGTGCCTGTGAGCTCTGAGCTGTTCTTGCTCGGATTCTGCTGCTTTCTGTTCCTGGCTCCCACCTTCTCCAAAGTGGACGAGGCGTGCGTGTTGAGCCAGCACGGAGGGAGGCACGTTACTAGAAATCCTGAGAAAACCGTCCGCAGGACCTTCGTTCCCGCGCGGGCCAGAGGCCGGAGAACAGGACCGTTTGCCCCGGAGCCAGGCGGTCTCGTGTACAAGGTCCTACCCACCTGTGACCTTGACCGGTAAACAGATGACCTCTGTGTGGCAAATGGGACAAGACCTTTTTCTCACCCTTACTTACTGCTTTTTTAATATTCTTTTATTGGTTTCAGAGAGGAAGAGAGCGGGAGAGGGAGATAGAAACACCAACGATGAGAATCACGGGTTGGCTGCCTCCTTCACGCCCCACGCTGGGGATCGTCCCGCAACCCAGGTACGTGCCCTGATCGGCTATCAAACCATGACCTCCTGGTTCATAGGTGGATGCTCAACCACTGAGCCACACCGGCTGGGCTCTCACCCTTGTTTTTATTTTATTTGTTACTGTTGTACATATCATACATTTAAAATAATGCATAAAACGGCCCTAGCTGGTGTGGCTCAGTGGATAGAGCGTCGGCCTGTGGACTGAAGGGTCCCGGGTTCGATTCTGGTCAAGGGCAGGTACCTCGGTTGCAGGCTCCTCCCTGGCCAGGGCCCTGGTCAGGGCTCGTGCAGGAGGCAACCAATCGATGTGTGTCTCTCACATCGATATTTCTCTCTGTCTTTCCCTCTCTCTTCCACTCTCTCTAAAAATCAATGGAAAAATCTTAGGTGTGGATTTAAAAAAAAAAAAAATAGTGCAGAAAATAGAAATACCATTTACAGAAAAGCAGCAAGACGAACGCCAAGTCCACCCCGTAGCCTGGAATATTCCAGAGCCTCGGGGCCTCTCCCCAGTTCTCCCTCCCCACCCTGGCCCACCCCGAACGTTCTCGGGGCTGTGAGCAAGAACACAAACACAGCTCCACGCACCATATGTCGAAATATTTACAAATGATAAATCAAGTTAACGAACTGTTAAATAAAAAATGTTCTAGCTCCTGCTTTGACAAATGTACCTTCATCAGAACAGAATTGAAAAGATGTATAAAGTGACGGCTTCTGTTTTGATAACTGAGAACTGGCTCAATACCAGAGGAGGGGGCTGCTGACGGCCGGGTGTTGTGCCGATGGGCCGCCGCGCCTGGTGAGTAATAAAACCCACACGTGCACGATTTATAAATGGCTGCACGTGTGTTCTATACAGTTTATTTTCTCGCCTCCATTTCAGCCAGATCGCTAATTATGCCGTTATAATTAAGATTCCCGTGTCACCTGCATCTTATTGACAGTCGTGACAAATGAGCACCTCCCCTGGGCGGTAGATGGCGGAGAGTTCGGAAAAATGAGTTCCAGCTCGGAGAGACTTTGATCTGCGAGGCAACAGCAGCTGGGGCTGTGGAAACCATTCTGAAAGGAGGAGGCCGGTTTGGAAATTAACCACATTTCCCTGAAATGTTGCTTATCCTGTTTCCTGTTTTGTTAATCCTCACCCGAGGGTATTTTCCCCGTTGGTTTTCAGACAGAGAGGAGGAGAGAAAACACATGGATGTGAGGGGCACACGGAGCCCGCCTGGGTGAGGCCTTGACCGGATTGAACCTGCGACCCTTTGGCGCCCAGGACCACGCTCTAACCACTGCGCACCCGGCCAGGGCTCGTCCTGTTTGGTCACGTGATGGGGTTGCATGTTACACAGCGGGCCTCTGCATGCGACGCTGGCGGCCAGGCCTGCTCGTCCTGCCCGGGGGTGGCCGTTCCGGACTCTGGGACGGGTCCCCTGGCGGCGGCTCAGGCGTACTTAGGGCCCCGCAGGCTCCCCACCAGCCAGGGAAGGTTCCAGACGCGAAACCGTGACTGCCTGGGTGACCCCTCCCACCCTACCGCCCCGCCCGGGCCCACGGCCGTGCCCTGCGTGCGGACTGACTGGGCTTCCTCCGCGGGCCGCCCCGGAGCTGCCTCCCCACGGCTTCATTTTCTGCCTCTTTCCTTAGTCAGACGGAGGCCGGTGTCGGCCCACAGTTCATTCCGGCCCGAGTCTGTGCGGCATCGGAACCACCTGCGGCCAGTCCGCGCTCAGCCCCGCGCTCAGCCCCATCCTCAGCCCCGCGCTCCTCAGCCCCATCCTCAGCCCCGCGCACAGCCCCGCGCACAGCCCCGCGCACAGCCCCGCCCGCAGCCCCGCGCACACACCTCGGTCCCCCCCATCCTCAGCCCCGCGCTCAGCCCCGCCCCAGCGGTGCGGGCCCGCGCGCGACTCTCAAACCCCGGCTGTTGGTGGACAGGGCGGGGCCCGGATGGCCCGGTCGGCCGGCCGTGGAGCCTGGTGGACAGGGGGGACCACGGCCCGACGTGGGGGGCCCGGGGCCTGACGGTCCTTCACCCCCGAGCCCGCATCGGCCCGGGAGGGGCGCGGCTGCGGAGAGGCGCTGGCGGCCGGGAGCTACTGCAACCTGACCCATTGGCGCGGGCCGCTCAGAGCTTAAGGCCAACACCGTTACCCCGGATCGGCCCGCTCCGCCGAGGGAAAGGTGGGAAAACGGCACTAAAGGCCGCTCCGACCCGGCGGGGGAAACGTGCCTTCCAGGGTCCGGCCTGTGCCCTCCCGCCCTGTCCCCGCAGCCCCGCCCCGCTCCACGGGCCGCAGTCGGCCGGGGAGCAGCCCGGAGACCCCGGCCTGTCTGGGAGGCACGGGCCGCTGCTCCGGAGGCACAGGACCGGGAGCGACGTGCTGCCGGGAGAGGGGCAGGGGCGGGGCGGGGCGCGGGGCCTGGAGCAGCGCAGAGAGGTCAGGGCCGCTGGGTCCCCGCGCCTTCCCAGCTGTCCTGTCGGGTCCTGCGGCTGCAGCACAGGCAGGTGTGCCAGGCAGGTGGGCCTGGGCCCCGCCTCCTGCTCCTCGGGCCCCGCCTCCTGCTCCTCAGGCCCCGCCTCCTGCTCCTCAGGCCCCGCCTCCTGCTCCACCTCCTGCTCCTCGGGCCCCGCCTCCTGCTCCTCAGGCCCCGCCTCCTGCTCCTCGGGCCCCGCCTCCTGCTCCGCCTCCTGCTCCTCAGGCCCCGCCTCCTGCTCCTCGGGCCCCGCCTCCTGCTCCTCAGGGGCCCGCCTCCTGCTCCTCGGGCTCCTCAGGCCCCTGCTCCGCTCCTGCTCCTCGGGCCCCGCCTCCTGCTCCGCCTCCTGCTCCTCGGGCCCCGCCTCCTGCTCCTCGGGCCCCGCCTCCTGCTCCTCGGGCCCCGCCTCCTGCTCCGCCTCCTGCTCCTCGGGCCCCGCCTCCTGCTCCGCCTCCTGCTCCTCGGGCCCCGCCTCCTGCTCCTCGGGCCCCGCCTCCTGCTCCGCCTCCTGCTCCTCGGGCCCCGCCTCCTGCTCCTCGGGCCCCGCCTCCTGCTCCGCCTCCTGCTCCTCGGGCCCCGCCTCCTGCTCGCCTCCTCCGCTCCTCGCTCCCCGCCCCCCTCCTGCTCCTCGGGCCCCCCGCCTCCTGCTCCTCGGGCCCCGCCTCCTGCTCCGCCTCCTGCTCCTCGGGCCCCGCCTCCTGCTCCTCAGGCCCCGCCTCCTGCTCCTCAGGCCCCGCCTCCTGCTCCTCGGGCCTCCGCCTCCTGCTCCGCCTCCTGCTCCTCGGGCCCCGCCTCCTGCTCCTCAGGCCCCGCCTCCTGCTCCTCAGGCCCCGCCTCCTGCTCCTCGGGCCCCGCCTCCTGCTCCGCCTCCTGCTCCTCAGGCCCCGCCTCCTGCTCCTCGGGCCCCGCCTCCTGCTCCGCCTCCTGCTCCTCGGGCCCCGCCTCCTGCTCCTCAGGCCCCGCCTCCTGCTCCTCGGGCCCCGCCTCCTGCTCCGCCTCCTGCTCCTCGGGCCCCGCCTCCTGCTCCTCGGGCCCCGCCTCCTGCTCCTCAGGCCGCTCATCAGGGAGCTGGGCCTAGGCTGTGGGGCCTCCCGGCCTCTGTGAGAGCTGGGACAGTCTCCCTGTCCCACCCCTGCCCCAGAGGTGTGTAAGCGGCTGGTGGCTCCCGTCCCGGGGCAGGAGGTCCCGTCGGCAGAGCCGCGGGTTCTTCCCTCTGCCGGAGTCGGGGAGGGAGGCTGGGTTCCCCCACGCGTGGGTGGTCTGAGGGGATCGTCCCTGGGATCAGCGTGTCCCAGTCCTTTCCCACGTCTCGTTCAAGGCCCTAGGGCCGTGGTCGGCAAACTGCGGATCGCGAGCCACATGCGGCTCTTTGGCCCCTTGAGTGTGGCTCTTCCACAAAATACCACGGCCTGGACGAGTCTATTTTGAAGAAGTGGCGTTAGAAGAAGTGAGTCTCATCTCAGTGGGCGCTGCCCAGGGGGGGACCTTGCGGGTGACCCCAAGGAGGGGACGTGCCCCCCCAGGAGCTGGCCAGGGGGGGACAATGCTGGGCGACCCCAAGGAGGGGACGTGCTCCCCAGGAGCTGCCCAGGGGGGGACCTTGCGGGTGACCCCAAGGAGGGGACGTGCCCCCCAGGAGCTGCCCATGGGGGGACCTTGCGGGTGACCCCAAGGAGGGGGCGTGCCCCCCAAGAACTGCCCAGGGGGGGACCTTGCGGGTGACCCCAAGGAGGGGACGTGCCCCCCAGGAACTGCCCGGGGGGGGCTGCTGACCTTGGAACCAGAATTCCCGAGGCCAGGAGAGGCCTTGGCGTTGCCGGCAGCACCTCTGGGCGTGTGGGTCCCTGATGCCTCGGGAGGCACGTGGGGTGTGGGGAGCAACCCTGCTTCCCAGTGGGGCCCATCGAGGTCACTCGGCTGGAGCTCAACCCCTGACCCGGGGCGGCTGTCCCTGGCACCCAGAGGGGCACATGTCCTCTGTCACACTTGGCACAGTGCGGGCGCGGCTGCCTGCACATGATCTCCCCCAAACTCCCCGAAGTGGGGGTGGGGTCTCATTGGCCCTGGCGCTGCCCCTCAGTGTGTGGCTCCCCTACGAGGCAAGGGCTTCAGGGGGCGCGGGGAGGCCTGGCCTCAGTCCAGCAGCAGCAGCCTCAGCTCCGGGGGGCTTGTTTGTTCTGCGAGAGCAGCTGCTGTGGCCCCGTCCCCCATTCCAGTTGTTCCTTGTTGCGCAGCCATATTTAATGTCTTGGCTGGAAGGCACAGATGTGGTTTGTATGTATTAACGAGCAGCCTCCATCTGCCCATGGAACGTGTTCCATCTCACTCCCTTTCGGAGGCTCTCGGGGAGGTGGCATGATGAGGTGGGAGGACCTGTGGGGACTCTGCAGCCTGCTCTGCCTCCATTTGTCTGTGTGGCCTCAGCACCTCCCTTCCCCTTGGGCCCTGGGTTTTCTAAGCAGAAAAGCAAGGTCTTGGGCTTGAATTTCTTCAAGGTCCCCTTCAGCGCTGACATTCTAAGTCACCAGGGTCTGTTCTCTCTCTCTCACTCTCTCTCTCTCTCTCTCTCTCTCTCTCTCTCTCTCTCTCTCTCTCTCTGTGTGTGTGTGTGTGTGTGTGTGTGTGTGTCTGTGTGTGTGTGTGTTTTATAAGAGTTGGCGTACAAGTGATGGAGGCTCCTCTTCAGGGGCCACATTTCCTTGGTGACCTGTAGCACCCTCTTTGTGAAAGCTTCTGCTCCATTAGATCATTAACTTCACTATGTAAGCAGGTCTCAGGTCTACAACGGGCATCCTGGTTGACTCCATCCAGGGCCAAGCACCTTCATCCACCCATCTAGACACTCATCCATCCTTCTCCTCCATCCATTCATCCATCCATCCATCTTCCTGTCCATCCTTCCATCTTCCTGTCCATCCATCCATCCATCCATCTTCCTATCCATCTATCCATCTTCCTGTCCATCCATCCATCCATCTTCCTGTCCATCCATCCATCCATCTTCCTGTCTATCCATCCATCCATCTTCCTGTCCACCCATCCATCCATCCATCCATCCATCCATCCATCTTCCTGTCCATCCATCCATCCATCCATCCATCCATCCATCCATCCATCCATCCATCCATCCATCCATCCATCTTCCTGTCCATCCATCCATCCATCTTCCTGTCCATCCATCCATCTTCATGTCCATCCTTCCATCTTCCATCCATCCATCCATCCATCCATCCATCCATCTTCCTGTCCATCCATCCATCCATCTTCCTATCCATCCATCCATCTTCCTGTCCATCCATCCATCTTCCTATTCATCTATCCATCTTCCTGTCCATCCATCCATCTTCCTGTCCATCCTTCCATCCATCTTCCTGTCCATCCATCCATCTTCCTATCCATCTATCCGTCTTCCTATTCACCCACCCATCTTCCTGTCCATCCATCCATCCATCTTCCTTCCATCCATCCATCCATCTATCCATCTTCCCATCCACCCAGCCCTCTGTTGTCCTTTTGCCCATCTGTTTGTTACTCACTCCTCCTTCCACCACAGCACATGCATGGAAAGAACATGAGTCTAGGTTCAGAATGACTGGAAATAGAATGCCAAGTATTCCACTGTTTGTGTTAGTTGTTATTTTTATCCATCAGAGCATCTTCCCAGCAAAGCCTGGTCTGGACACTGTGTACCTTCCTGACCAAATGGGTGGTTCTGGGTCACCCAGATGCTCTTCTGTGAGTCTCAGGTGAAGGAGGTGGTGCTGGGCCATCTGGAGGCCATGCCAAGATGGGGGGCCAGCGACTGCCTGCTGCTCCGGCCCCAGAGCTGCTCCCGCTCACCCTGGGACCTGTCCAGTGTCCCCCCCGCTCCCCATTGGCCCTGTGTCACCCAGATACCAAGATGCAGAGGTGGGGACACGGCCAGACCCCCAGGAGTGAACTTGCCTGTCGTGTGGAGCCGGTCCAGCCCGCATCCCCTTCACCCCCCAAGTGGAGAACTCTCGGGAAGAAGATATTTCTCTCCAGCGAGGGAGGGATTTATGGGCACAACTAACCATCTATTAACATCATCTGAGGCTGCACAGTGAGGATGGCCCCCATAAGTCTGCGCGGCATAAAACCCCCGAGCCGGAGGCTTAGTGGGCAGCAAATAGAAAAGCCCGATGAATGTGAACCTGTTTATTCTCCTTACAAGGAGAGAACATCCCGGACCCAGCCAGGCAGGAAATGGGCTCGGGGACGCTCACTTAGCCCAGCTGTTGGCCCTGAAACTGGGAGTAATCGCTGCCTGCAATTAGAGCAGCTTCTCCGGGGCGCATGCTGTGGCTGGGATGAGGCGTCTCTGGGGGCGCATGCTGTGGCCGGGATGGAGGCTTCTGGAAACGTGAGGCTGAAACCCCAGGCAGGCGGCAGCGGGCCTGTGTGAGGAGATCCCAGTTAACCAGAGGCCTCCCCAGGCCGTGTGCCCACTCTGTGCGCGGTGAGTCAGACTGCAGTTAGGACAGCCCTGTGGGTGTGGCCGCCCTGGCGGGAGCCCGGGCTCAGCAGGCGCCCCAGCTCAGCCCCTCAGGCACCCCTGCCCCAGGACCTTGCGTCAAAGTCAAGCATGTCAAACTCGCGGCCCACAACGAATATTTCTGCGGCCCAGCCAATGTAACGGTATGTAAGAAAACATGAATTTTTATCATTGCCGTTGTTCTATTTTATACTATACTTTTCTAAATAAACCTCCGTTTCTATGAAAATTGAAGCTTGTGTTTCTTTGCGGCCCACATACACTTAAACCTTGTTTATTTGGCCCATGCTAGTCTTTGAGTTCGACATGCTTGGTCTAAGTGGTCGGGAGCCGGTGTGGAGGAGACTGCGGGCTTTGTCCTCATTCATTTCCTTCTGAGTGCCCAGTGCCCGGGGCTCGGGTCTCTGCCTGGGATGGGCCGGGTGTGGTTGGCGCATCTCAGTCTAATGCCAGTGTTGGGTGGCTCGGGCTGCCCAGCCCCTCGTCCCCGGAGCCCACTGCCCCGCCCACCCCTGCAGCCTCGCTCAGCCCTGGGACACCCGGGCCTGCATGCATTTTCTCTTCACTTCCATCCGCGTCCATTTCTGGTGACGGTGCTCAGACCCCCGGCCCCCGTGGGTCCGCAGGAGAGAAGGCGCCCATGTTCCCAGTGCGGACCGAGGGAGCTGGAGAAGCATGAGTTACAGGGGGAGGGCTTGAAGGGTGGGCCAAGGAGGGAGCTGGACCCCTCCCCTGGGCATCGAGCGCCTCAGCTGGGGAGGGAGAGCTCGGGACAGCAACCCCCCCCCCAGAATCCACGCACCCGGGGGCACCGCCCCCCAGCACCCTGAAGCTGGGATAGCGTGATGAGCCCTGTGTGGCTGTAGCCATGGCTGTGGCCGTGGCCCAGCAGAGACCCAGGACAGGGCTGTGTGACAACGAGCCTGCGTCTCAGTCACTGCCGTGACCCCTTGAGTGTGACCTCTCGAGTTCTGTGTCCAAGACTCACCCACGGGATGGCATAGGGCAGTGGTCAGCAAACTCATTAGTCAACAGAGCCAAATATCAACAGTACAACGATTGAAATTTCTTTTGAGAGCCGAAAACCAACTTCTGCGCATGGGCCACGAAGTTTCAATCGCACTGTACGTGCGCGCCCGCACGTGGTATTTTGTGGAAGAGCCACACTCAAGGGGCCAAAGAGCTGCGGTTTGCCGACCACTGGTCTAGGGCAGCAGTCGCCAACCGGTGGTCCGCGGACCGCTGCTGCTCCGAGGGGTCCGGAAGGTTGGTGACCGCTGGCGTAGGGGTGCGGCCTTGGGGGGTGAGGCGGTCACAAGGGTGGCGCCCTCCTGGCAGGATGATGCCCATAAGAAGGGACACGAGCGAGATGCTCGCTGCCACGTGAGGGCGAAGCGAGGAGGCATGTCCCCATCCTTGGGCACCATCAGCGGCGCCTGACCGCCCAGCCTCCAGCTGGCCCTGGCTTCTGGGCCGCGGCCCGAGCTGACGGGGCCACTTCCGGCCTTTCTGCATGCACCTCCTCTCCCTGGCCTGGCCCTGAGCGGCGGAGACGCGGGGAGGCCGTCCGGGCGGCAGCCGGGGTTACGTCGGCGGCTGGAGGGCACACGGAGCCGGCTTCCCAGCACGCGGCGCCCACTCTGGCCAGAGACTGAGCACCGGTGTGCGTGCCGGTCCCGCTGACGGGGCTGTGGGAGGTCAGGGCTCAGCCCCGGGACACCTGAGGTCAGGTCTCGGGCTCCTGGCCACGTCTCAGGCCGCCTCCTGAGAGAGCGAGAGACAGGCCTGGCGCCCTTGGTGCGAGTTCTGCGCCCCGTCCTTCAGAAATGTCCAGAGAGGATGCCCCGTCCGCTGAGGAAGGACTGGGCACGGAGCTGAACTGAGCACGGAGCTGCTGCACCTGCTCCCCCACTTCCCGTCGGTTCCCGTCTTTCCTCCTCCTGGCAGGGAATGCAGACCAAGGTAAGCCGCATGGCAGCAGAGCGGGGACGCTGTGAGGTCCGGATCAAGGCACGCTCTCTCTGGGCCTCAGTTTCCCCAGGGCCAGGAGCCGGGGCTGCACCCTGGGACCCCCAGAAGCTGCCAGGTCGCCTCTGACCCCTCCCCCCCGCCGCCGCCTGCCCACCCTTTGCTGGGGGAGCGCGTGGGATGCAGCAAGAGGCAGGTGATTCATGCTGGTGCCCCATTAGAGGCTTCCGTTGGAATTAAATCAAAACAAAGGCGGGTCATCGGCAGCCAATTAACCGGCGGCCGCCCCCGGCCTCGCGCCCGCTCTGCCGCCGACCTCTCCCGCCCTCCCGGCCCAGCTGGTCTCTGCAGGTGGAAGGGAAGGCGCATGGGCAGCGCAGACAGCCCAGCGCCCGCTGTGCAAATGCCAGGCGGGCGGGGGAGCCGATCAATTGGCAGGCTGAGCGGCGGAGGCCCTGGGAACAGAGGCGGCGCCCGGCTCGGGGTGAGAATTAATGAAGGCCGCTCGGAAGATAAAAGCACGGGGCGTTTGAAAGGGAGCCCAGTGGGCTCGCCAGTTCAGGATGAATTTCAAAAAGCAGAGAGGCGGGTCACGGGCTAATTCCCTGGCAGGGTGGGGTGGGGTGGGGTGGGTGGTGTCTGTCAGCTCCCAGCGTCCAGGGCCGTGCCCTGGGCAGAGCGGGCGATGGCCCAGGCCCCATCTCCTCAAATCCAGTCCTGTGGCTGACTTTGGAGGGACCCGACGGAGACCTAGGCCTGGAGGGGTGGGTGGGATGGGGCCTCTGAGTCTCGGCCTTCATCCTCCACCCCGGGGGGGTGCCACCTCCGTGCCCGCACATCCCTCGCATGGGTGACCCTCCTGCGTGGGGTCAGCGGCGGCCAGCCGAGGCCCGGACAGCTTGCTCCCGCCTTGCCTGCTCTCTCGTCCACCAGCAGGCTGGTTCGAGCGGGCACTCTGACCCCGTGGCAGCGGGCCGGGCGCGGAGGCCGTTAGAACCCAAGGCCAGGGTCACCGTGAGCTGATGTCACTGTTGCTGACGTCACACATCTTTGGCCCAAGAAATTGCCAGGCCGGCCAGTGTCCAAGAGGGAGGTCAGCCGTACCTCTTAGGAGTCACATTGCCAGGCCACATGTCTGGGGTGTTGGCGTGGGTGCGGGTGGACATTGGGCCAGGGCTTCAGGCTGTAGGTTGTCTGGAAGCCCAGAGGAGGTGTCAGGTGGGGGTGGCTGGTCACGGAGGGCTTCTTGGAGGAGGTGGGCTCTCCAGCCTCTAAGGACAGGTGTGTTTGTTTGTTTGTTTGTTACTCCTCACCTGAGGATATGGTTTCCATTGATTTTTGGAGAGAGGGGGAGGGAGGGAGGGAGAGAGGGAGGGAGGGAGGGAGGGAGGGATGGGGGGAGAGAGACACACACACCGACTGGTTGCTTCCTGCACGGGTCCCGACCAGGGCTGGGGATCCAACCCGCAACCCAGATACGTGCCCTGGACCAGAATCAAACCCGCGACCCTTTGGTGCGTGGGCCGGCACCCTAGCCACTGAGCCGCGCTGCCAGGCGAGTGCCAGTGTGCTGTGTCAAGTTCATCTCTGAAACCCAAGCCTCATTAAGCCTTTCTTTGCACCCGGAGTGGCGGGCGGCAGCCGCCTCGCACCTCTGCTGAGTACACGAGCAGGCCAATCGCAGTCCTAATTAAAGGAGCTTGACAAGAACCGGAGGAGACTGGTTTCCACGGGAGGTTTGGGAGTTAATTACGGGTCCGTGCTCTGCCGCGATGCGGGGGTGTGTGTGAGTGTTGAATGAGGGAGGGGGCTGGGACTGGCTGGGAAGGTACAGGGAAAACGTGTGGACCAAGACTGATCTTGTCAACCGCGGGCCACCCGCCAGGCTCCTGGGGATGAGGGGCGGGGCTTTGTGCTGGCTTGTCGTGTGCAGTCCGTTTTGCTGCAGCGTTGCCCTGGAAACGGGCTCAGGGAGCAGCCCCCCAGGTCTCCTGGCAGCCCCTCTGGGACACGCAGGGTTGGGGGGGGTCCAGGTGGACGGAAGGTGACCAGGTCCTGGTCACATGGAGAGGTCCCTCTGCTGCTTGGCTCTCTGTGGCCCAGAGACCAAGTGGGACGACCCATGGCTCCCAAATCCTCCTCCAGGTTGGTGCTTAGAAGAAAGGCCGAGAGCCAGGACCGGGGCTGGTCCCCTGACCTCTCGGGGGCACGTGCTCGCTCGGGGCCTCGCCCACATCTGTGTTCTCTCTGGCCTTGGGTTGTCATCCTTGCTGGTTCTGTTGCCAGAGTACTTTGGAACACTCCAGAACATTCTAGAATACTCTGGAACACTCCGGAACATGCTGGAACACTCCGAACACTCTGGACATGGTCACACATGCCTGTGACATTGACAGATGCTGCCCACCGCCTGCCTCCACCCTGTGCCCCGAGGCGGGGACCCTATGCCATTCTCACCTCTGTGCACCCAGCGCCACCTCCTGCACTGGGAGGCGCTGGCTGTGCCCGGAGCAGCCTCGGGGTCACATTTCCCTGGCCTTGCCCCCCAGGGGTGGGAATGGCAGGCGGGGGGTCAGCCAGCGGTCAGCAGCCCCTGGAGCTCTGGGCTCCACAGGAGTTTACTTAAATGAGAAACATCTTTGCTTTAGCTGATCACAAAGTTGTTGTCTTCCATTTTTGCCATCAAAATTAACCCTGCTGTGCCAGGCGGATGGGCAGCATGGCCCGGTGGGCACCGGCCTGGGAGGGCCCAGCCTTTGCTGTGTGACTTTGGGCCAGTGGCTGGTCTCTCTGTGCCTCCATTTCTTCCTCGGAACTGTGGGGACCATCACACTGCCCCTCCCCCAGCTGTTGCGAGGTGACATGGGAGCAGTGTTTTGTTTTAAATTTATTGATTTGAGAGAGAAAGAGAAACATCGGTTTGTTGTGCCACTTATCTGTGCCTTCATTCTTGTATGTGCCCTGACTGGGGACAGAGCCTGCAGCCTTGACGTATCAGGACGACGCACTAAGCAACTGAGCCACCCGACCAGGCACAGTGGGCTCTCGGCGCACAAAGAGAGCCCGCAGACATGACAGTTACTATTCTCATCGTCGGGCGGGGGGGGGGGGCCCTCTGGGTACCCCTCCCGGGGCCGGGCCGGATTCGCTGTTTAATGTTGACAAACCCTCCTAGGTCATCTGCCCCATTTTACAGACGAGGAGACCGAGGCTTGGGGAGGCCCCGGCACTGGCCCAGTGGCCCGTGGGGGGAGGGGTCCCCCTCCCGGCCCTCTGTGTCTGGGGTCCGCCTTTCTGAGGAGCACGCCACACCTGCGGGGTTCAGCGTCGTCCACGTGGGGGTGGTGTCCTCACGTGTGTAAATCTACGAGGACATGAACACCGTCGGAAAGGTTGGGTACTGAATGTAGGCGAAGCTTCTAAACAAAACCCTCTTAGAAATTCAGAATCAGCCAGAGCTGGCCACACGGTCGTCTTAACACCAGGTTTACCCGCGAACCAGACTCAGTTCCCTGCCTGCGAGGGCGCCAGCGACGGCGGAGCCCCAGCTGAGCCCATCGCCACCACGTGTCCTTTGTCACCGCTACGGCCGCTCGGATCATCGGCCTCTAAACCGAACTCCGGGGGGCGCTCGGCCTCTCCCCGAACCTCTCTCTCCTCCCGCTGACAAATAGAACGTCGGCTTTTTTTGTGATCATGCAAATGGATTTTGAATCTAATTGAACTTTTTATATCAAATATTTCAAAATAACGATGACATTTTCCCAGCATCCACAGCTGTTCCTCCCGGAGCCACCATCCTTCTTCCTGAGGCTCCAGCGATCACCCGCCGAGCGCCGCGGGGGCGTGGCCGTTCACTTGCCCACAGCAGACGATTTTGCTTCAAATCAATACTCTTTGTCTTGACGTTACCACATTGTCACGTGGTTCTGGCAGTTTACATGTGCATTCATTCGGTGCTCACAGTGCCGGCCGTCGCCGCGTTTGGAGCCGGGACTCCGCCCCGTGGGTCTGCAGAGCCGGGCCTGGCCCGCTGGTGCCTGCTCCAGGCGGAGCCTCCCGCAGCGCTGAGCCCGTCCCCGCGGAGAGCGGAGCCCAGCTGGGTACCGAGGGCCCGGCGCTCACGTTCCAGATCTGCAGCACATGGCGCGCGGGGACCGTGGGCTGCGGGGGTGAGAGCAGCGCTTTCCTCCGAGGGGCTGCACGCGCTCCCCAAGGGTTTTGGACCCAAGCCCTGGCCCGTGGAGAACTGCACTCGGCCGGTTGGTTTGGGGGGTCGGGGTTCTATTGTCTGCAACACGAGGATGTTCTTTCAAGCATTTTTCTTTTTTAAAAAAATGTATTTTTGTTGATTTCAGAGAGGGAGGGAGAGGGAGAGAGAGAAACATCAATGATGAGAGAATCACGGATCGGCTGCCTCCTGCACGCCCCGCACTGGGGATCGAGCCCTCAACCTACGCATGTGTCCCGACCAGGAATCGAACCCTGACCT
Organism: Ia io; assembly: GCA_025583905.1. NCBI lineage: Eukaryota > Metazoa > Chordata > Mammalia > Chiroptera > Vespertilionidae > Ia > Ia io. The sequence continues at coordinate 110,959,448 of JAJQQW010000007.1, read as the reverse complement.
CCTGGGTCATAGGTCAACGCTCAACCACTGAGCCACACCAGCCTGGCATCAGGCATTTCCTTCGGGAATTGGTTTCTGCAGTTCAGGTGGCGGCCCAGCCTCGTCGACCCCTCGGGCTGCTGGGGGAGACCCTCGGGCAGGTGGCTGCTGGGGGAGACCCTCAGCAGGTGGGTGGAGGGGCCTGCCGGCCACTTTGGGCCCAGCCCAGGGGTAGGGAAGCCGAGGGGTTCCGGAAGGCGGGCACCATGGAGCCCCGACCCTGCGTCTTCCTTCCTGAGAAGGGAGGGGGCAGGCAGGAAGCCCCGCCTCTCCCCATATCTCCCTTCCCGTCCTGGCCCCACATTCAGTGGGTGAGCTGCCTGGGGGCGAGGTCCACCCCTCCCTGTGCAGACTCCACCCCCTCCCCCAGGGCTCGCCTGCCGCCTCCGGCTTCTCCATCTCCTCTGGCTCCATGGGCCGCACGCATGGGCCACACCAGCCACCGCGTCACAGGAAGCTGACCCTGGAACCTAAAGCGGCTCCGACGAATCTCCTTTCCCTCCTCCCAGCCAGCCAGACCCCCAGCTGACCTCCCCACGGCCACCCCTGCCCCCGAAGGGCACCTGGACCCTGACATCAATGCGCTCAATGCCGTGCCCGCCGTTTCTGTGCTGCTGGGATCCACTGGTCCTCACCGCCGGTCGGGAGTCCCCGCCATCCCGCGGGAGGAACCTCTGCTCCGGTGGGTCCTGCGCCGTCCGCTGCGTGTGGGCCGGGGACGTCCTTGGTCACAGAGACGCGCCTCTGAGCCTCAGGAAGTTCAGCGCTCCCGTTGTTTCCGCTTAGACATGGATGCGCGTGCCCAGCTCTGCCTTCCCGCCGTCCTCCCGCTTTTAGCACTTTTAGCGGTGGGGTGGGTTTGCGGTGCTTCCTCACCGAGGCCTTGGGTGTGCGTGTCCCTCCTGCCCCGGGGCCACCATTGGAGCGCCGGCCCGTGTCCCAGCCGACCTGCTGACCGGGCCCGGCGGCGCGGGGGGCGGCTCCAAGGAGGCCGGGCGGCTCCGTGGCCCACCTGTCCCGCCTCCGCTCGCTTTTCCTTCTTTTTCAAAACCTGGCTAAACGTGCCCCAGGTTTCCGTTCCCGCGATCGCCGTGTGCATCCCGGTCAAATCCGCCCGCCCTGGAGGCCGGGGGCCTCCCAGCGCGTCCTCCGGAGGCTTTAGGGGGTTCCGCCTCGGATCCCGGGCCGCGCGGAGCTCCTGTCTGTCCCGGGTGGTGAGGGCCCAGCTTCACGGCACCTCCTCCTGCGGGGAACCGGTGGCCCCGAGCCTCTCCTCCTCCAGGGCGGCCTTGTCCCACTCGGGTGTCCCCTCGCCGGCCCGTGTGCCTCTCCCCGGGCTCAGTGACCAGTCCTGTGCCTGGAGGAGCGGCGCCCTCCCATGTCGGCCACGCCTTGGCGATTCTCGCCCTTTGCATCCCACATACATGTGAGACCAGAACACCACACGTCACCGACATGCTTTGGGGTTCCGACCGCTACTGCATAGACTCTGGGTGTGTGTGTGTGCGGAAGGGCGGGGGGGCAGCATGAGCAGAACAGAGTGTCCTCCTTCAACGCGGATTGCGTTGTCCCCTGATGGCAGCCTGTCGCCGCCTCCTCGTCTCCCGAAGAGACCGTGAGCGTCTGGGGGTCGGCCTGCGGCCTGTCTGTGTGGAGGCTATTGGGCATTTTTTTCTGGAACTTTCCTCATTGGGGTGTCATTTGCACGCGATAAATGACAGAGGACTTAGTCTCGTTCGGTGAGTTTTGACGTGGTCACACGCTCACGTGACAAGGCCTCCGTCCGGAGCCCCGGCCTCTTCCCGCCGAGGCTCCGTGGCTCCCGCCGAGGCTCGTGGCTCCCGCCGAGGCTCCGTGGCTCCCGCCGAGGCAGCGGCTGGCTGTGCGGGTCCCGCCCGTCGCTCAGGGGCCCGTCCTGGGCTCCGTGTCCGCGCAGCGGGGCAGCATTCTCCGGGCGTCGGGCTCCCCCCACAGGCCGTCGGAGGCGACCGCGCTGCTCCGGGCACCGGGCCGGGTGTGCAGGCGGCTTCCCGCGGGTGAACACCGGTCTCCCCTCACCGAGCGGGGCACGGGCTGCTTCAGTGACCGCTCCGTGACTGAGCGGTGAGGATCACGGGTGTCCGAGGCCAGCCACGTGCTCCCTGCCCGAGGGAGTGCTCCGAGTGCGGGGCTGGCGGGAGGGCCGCCCGCTGAGGGTTCCCGGCGACTGGGCGCCTGCTGCTCCCCGCGCCTCGCTCCCCGGGCCCCGCCGCCGGCATCTCACGTGGGCTTCGCTCCTGTCTCCCTGGTGACGGGGACGCTGGGCACCTGTTCAGGGTCCCATGTGCATTTTCAAATCTGTTTGTACTGACCTGAGGGAGAGAGGAAGGGAGAGGGAGAGGAACATCGACGAGAGAAACGTCCATCAGCCGCCTCTGCGCGCCCCCTACTGGGGATCGCGCCTACAGCCCTCTCCACACCCTGTGTGTGTGGTCTGTGTGTGAGGGGTGTGTGTGTGTGTGTGTGTGTGTGTGGTATGAGTGGTGTGTGTGTGGTGTGTGTGTGGCGTGTGTGTGGTGTATGTGTGGTGTGTATGTGGTGTATGTGTGGTGTGTGTGGTGTATGTGTGGTGTGTATGTGGTGTATGTGTGGTGTGTGTGGTGTATGTGGTGTGTGTGTGGTGTGAGTGGTGTGTGTGGTGTGAGTGATGTGTGTGGTGTGAGTGGTGGGTGAGTGGTGTGAGTGGTATGTGTATAGTGTGTGTGGTGTGTGTGGTGTATGTGTGGTGTGAGTGGTGTGTGTGGTATGTGTGTGGTGTGTATGTGGTGTGTATGTGGTATGTGTGGTATGTGTGTGGTGTGTTTGTGGTGTGTGTGGTGTGAGTGGTGTGTGTGGTGTGAGTGGTATGTGTGGTATGTATGTGGTGTGTATGGTATGTGTGTGGTGTGTGTGTGTGTGTGTGTGGTGTGAGTGGTGTGTGTGACATAAGGTATTAGCGCCCCCCCATGAGTGATGTGGGACCTGGGCCTGGGACCCGCAGCCGTGGCAGCCGTGGCCTCTGGGCACAGACCCAGCCAGGGCACGGGCACTGGGAGGAGCTCGCTGGGCCCCGCCTCCTGTGCTGACACCTCCCCTCGGGTTTCCCAGTCCCTCCCTCTCCTGTCCTCCCTCCGCCCCAAACACCAGGAGGAGGGCGTCCTGATGGGGGTAGCTGACCCCACTCTGCTCCCGTGGGGGCCCTGACCCCCAGGCGCCCATCCGGGACCTTGGCCGCGTCCCTCAGCCTCCGCCGGGCCCTGCCTCCCAGAGGCTCAGTGAACCCGGGGCCGCTGTTGGCTGGTGTAATGAGAAGTCCCGGGAGGAAGACAGCATCAATTTTGTCTCAACAAATCCACGTCCAGTCTGATAACGAAAAGGTTCTCAAGGTAAGAGCCGAATGCAAGGCTTTCACTGAAGTAACACTGTGTGTGCCCTCACCTCGCGGGACAAACTATTCGATGTTAGAAACACCGCCAGCCGCGGCGGGCAGACCAGCTCCCCATTTCCCCATCCCGGCCCGTCCCAGGGCCCGCGGGTGCTGGCCGGGTGGGCCCAGGGAGAGGGTGGGAGCGAGGGACGGGCGCCACCCGCCGCCTCTGAGCCGCCCCGCACGGGCTCCCTCCTGGACGGTTCCCACGCGCACTTGGCGTGGAGGTGGCGGTTCTGAGCCCCATGCTCAGCACCCGGGAGTCTGGCTCCCTGGGCCCGGGGCTGTTGGCAGCCAGTGAGGGAGGCGCTGAGCCGGACGCCC
>JAJQQW010000007.1:110900640-110950640 GCA_025583905.1 Ia io | reverse complement strand
GTATTGTGACCCAGGGAGCTTGCACCATTAGCCCACCTTTCTGTACAATCTGTTGTTCTCTCCTTGTCATTCCTTCTCCTTTCTCCTGTCCCTCTGAACCGCAGGCTCAGAGCCCAGGGTTAGAGGCCCCCAAACCCCTTGCTGGCAGGGTCTTACTTAGTTTCTGCCAATGAGGGCCACTGCCGTGAAGGTCAGAAGGCAGGAGGAGGTGTGGCGATGGTGGGAGACATGGGTGAGCTCCGCATGACTCAGGACCGCCTCCTGCAAACCCCAGTGCACACAGCTGGGACCTGCAGGGTGGGTCCCGCAGCTCCTGCTCCCTGCAGGCTCCTGAGGCCCCAGAGGCCGCCCTGGCCTTCTCTTCCAGCAGCTCCTCCTGCCTGAAGTACCTGCCGAGTTTTCCGTTTTCCCGGCCAAACCCGACCAGTACCCGCAGCACTTCCCGCGCGCCCGCGGCCATCTGCTCACCGCGGTGCATGTCAGCACCGCGTCGACCTGATACCGTCAACGTGGGCTGATGGCGTTGCACCGCGACAACTGCTCCCCGTGGCTTTAATTCCAGAAGTGTGTGCGCACAAGGCTGGCATTTTCATGTGTGTGGCCTCCACGGGTGTTCCCTTCTGTGAGTGGGCACACATCCTCGATGATTTTTCTGTTGTATTACTGGTCTTATTGATCTGAAGAACTCTTTTTTCTAAAGAAATAATTAGGACAAGTTGCAAATGCTTTCTGCAGTTTGTAGTTCATCCTTGATTTAGTTTGTGGAGCCCTGGCCAGTGTGGCTCTGTGAATAGAGCGCCGGCCTGTGTACCGAAGGGTCCTGGGTTCGATTCCCATCAAGGGTATATACCTTGGTTGCAGGCTCCTCCCTGGTCGGGGCACGTGCAGGAGAGACCAACCGATGTGTTTCTCTCACATTAACATCTCTCTCTGTCCCTCCCTCTCTCTCCCACTCTCCCTGAAAGTCCATGGATTTAGTTGGTATGTATGTCTGGCAGTGAAGATCCAGGTAACGTTGGATGTAGCCCACTGAGCGCTCTCTTCCGGACTGGGTTTGTCCCACGCTGCGTGGCCCCCAGTCAGCCCGTCCTGCTCTGTGATGTCACAGTGGCTCAGCCCGCCCTCCTCTGTGACGTCACAGTGGGTCAGCCCGTCCTCCTCTGTGACGTCACAGTGGGTCAGCCCCTCCTGCTCTGTGATGTCACAGTGGGTCAGCCCGTTCCGTGAGGGACCAGCTTTGCCTGTGAACATTCCCCGATCCGCCACAGAGTCCTTAGTTCACACTTTCACCCCAGAATCTTGGGCTGCCTCCCATCTGTCCCATCCCGACCCAGCATTGCAGGGGCTGATGGGCCGTCTGGGCAGTGCCTGCTCCTGGGCTCACCCACTCAGAGCACGTGGGGGCTGCGCCAGTTCTGCAGCATGTGTATGTGTGTGCATATGTGTGTGCAAGGGGGGGGCCTAAGGGTCTCGGCCTTGAGGTCCTGCAGACATTCCCCCATGTTTTCACAGGTCTCCACCCCCCTCACCGCAGGTCTGACCTGCAGAGATGGATTTGGGGGACGAGCAGTGCAGCCCCTCCTGCTATCGCCGGCAGCTCGTTGCCCCTCTGGCTGGTCAGCGTGGAGACTGCGGCCGGGTCTCTAGCAGGACTCCACGCTGTGGAGCGCGCAGCCGGGGCAGGCGGGTGGGGGGGGAGATATTGGACACCCCCCCAGAAGGGGTGCTAGTCACAGTGCAGCTGCTGACAAGAGGTCACGCAGCCGGTGAGGTATGACGCGGAGTGCCAGCGTGAGGGGTCCGGGGCCAGGTGCACCGCCGGGCCCTCACCCGGGGCCCCAGCCCCGCCTCCGTCACCATCCCGCTGGCCCTGCCCAGCGAGGCCGCGGGAGGCCTGGGCCGTGCTCAGCCCGCGGCCGCGTCAAGGCGGCTGGGACGGCGCCGGAGCCCGCAGAGCAGCCCAGGACCCCTAACGTGTCGGCAGCCCGGCCCGCGTGGCAGCATCGGGCCCGGGTGTCGTTTTGTTTTCTGCATGTGAGCACGCGTCCCGGCCACAGGTACAGAGCAGTGCGCTCTGCCCTGCTGCGTGTGTAGCAGACACGGGCCGATGCCGGGCGCTGAGCGGGAAATTGTGCAAAGAGCCCCGGCCCAGGTCCTGCCCTCCTCCGCGGACCCAGGGGCACGGGGCCTCCGGATGCTCCGCCCACTCCTGAGAAATGACAGGCGCAGCGCGGGCCATGGGAGGTTCAGCTCTCTCCCCTCCCAGGTCCTGCGACAGGACAGGGCACCCGCCTCCTGATTTTTAAAAAAATATATCTTTATTGATGTCAGAGAGGAAGGGAGAGGGAGAGAGAGACAGAATCATCAATGATGAAAGAGACTCATGGGTCGGCTGCCTCCTGCATGCCCCACGCTGGGGATGGAGCCCACAACCCGGGTCTGTGCCCTGACCGGGAATTGAACCGTGACCTCCTGGCTCATAGGTCGATGCTCAACCCCTGAGCCACACCAGCCAGGCAACTCGATTTCATTTTTGTACCAAAGACCCCAGGTGGTCTTCCTTCGCCCACCCCGCTGACCAGGCCACTGGGGGCTTGTCACGTGAGCGCTCCAGGGCTCAGATGGGAGGTGAGACCGGGTCTGCAGATGCCGCCAAGAACATCGATGGTTCTTTCAATCGTCAGATCGTGTCTGCTTCTCTGTTCCCCCAGGACACCGAGCAGCTGGGCCATCGGAGGCTCCGCGCCCCGCCTCTCCCACCGGCCCTGGCCCAGAGCCAGCCCGCAGCGCGGTGAGGAGGACCAGCAGGGACTCCGTGACCCTGGGATCCCAGGTCAGCCGGCCTCTTCCTGGCACGTGCACTTTTCCCTTCAGTGGTCAAGCCTGCAAAGCCCCTGGATCTTCCTAAGACATTAAAAGGCCTCTGAGCCCTGGCCGGTGGCTCAGTGGTTAGAGTGTCTGCCTGTGTGTGGGGAAGCACGGGACTCGGGAAGTCTGTCAGGAGGAACTCTGAAAGGCCGGGGGCCTCCGGGGGGAGCTGTCCAAAGGCAACCACCCCTCCCTTGACTTTCCCAAGCAAGTCAGAGCCCCGGGTGTCTCCTGGAACCGTTATGCGTAGTCCTTAGACGTCCTTGCAGAAAGGACACTGCGGACGCGCGTGTCTCTCAGGGTGCTTGCCCTGCTGAGCGTGCCTAGGAGTTCATTTTAGCTCAGGCCATTGTTACAATGAAAGCCCGAGGAGGCAGGCGAGCGGGGCTGTTCGGTTCCTCAAGCCAGGCAGTCCCTTAGCCTCTCTTCCACAGAAACGTGTGTCAGAGTCCTCATTCACCCATCGCTCAGGCTCTGCTGGCCGCCCCGGCACCTGTGGAATGAAGGATCACGGGTTCGATTCTGGTCAAGGGCATGAACCCTGGCTGCAGGCTCGATCCCTGGTGCTGGTTGGGGGGCACGCGGGAAGCAATCAATCGATGTGTCTCTCTCATATCGATATTTCTCTCTCTCTGTCTCCCCTCCACACACACACTCGCTCAAAATCAATGGGAAGAATATGCTCGGGGGAGGATGAACCCAAAAATGCCTCTGAGTCTGACTCGGTCTGGTGGGTGTTGACAGGAAGTGACGGTGTTCTGTGGGGAGAGGGCCTCGCCCCCTGGCGGAGTGAGTGTGAGGGCCCTGGGGACACCCCCGAGCTGCCCGGCACCAGGTCCCTCACCTCACACGCCCCTGCGCGGAGTCGGACAGACCAGGTCAAGGGCAGCTCTGCCGGGGCTGTGGGTCCTGGGTGCCGGGCTCGCCTCCCAGCCGTTTCCTCGTGAAACAGTGATACGGGGTCTGTTCGCTTCCAGTCAGGGGCCGGGTGGACAAAGTGAGGTGGCGTGAGCACCGTAGCTGGGCGCTTCTGACTGGCCACGCACTTCCTCATTAACAGGCTGGGCATTACAGCGCCTCGCTCCTTATAGCGCCTCGGACCCGGAGTGACTCCTGGGCAACCCGACCCCCGGGCACTACCGTGGGAGGAGCGGGCGGGCGGGGGGCGGTGCTGCCTTGTGTTCCTGGAAGCAGACTGGCTGTGAAGGGCCTGGACCTCACCTCCCCGGGGAGCACTGCGTGAACGTAATTAACCTGGGGTGACGGCTCTGTTGTGAAGGGAAAGGGAAGAGGCATCAGGAGCCAGTGAGAGGGAGGGCAGTGCTTTCAGGGAAGAGACCCCGAGGCCACGAGGAACGCTCCGGTCAGACGGGAAACAGGTTTGCCAAGTCGTTTCCTTAAATGGAGGTTGTTCCAGCGTGTTCCCCGATCAGGACCTGAGCACCAGGCTCCGGCTCGTGGAAATGGCCGGGAAGTCCCAGCCGGCTCTCCGCCTGTGAGCTGCTCTCCGGTGCGGTTTAGCAGCCGGTTCATTGGGCCACAAGTGTGTGTCCGTTCGGTTTGGTTCTGGTTCTTATGGGAAAACCCCGTGTCAGGGCCAGAAGCTCAGCAAGTCGCTGGCCTGTTCCGCGGAGGCCCAGGCAGGCGGGCCACGCCACGCCGCTCCTCGACGTCCCAGGGCCTCTGGGGCACCTTGTGGGTGCAGGCGGGTGGGGGGCACCTTGGCAAGGGGAAGAGGCAGACGGGCAGGCAGGGGAGCCGAGCTCTGGTCTGGCTCTGCCACGTGAACCCCTCTTACCCCGAGCGGCTCAGCGCCAGCAGAGCCTCAGGTCTCCTGTCCACAAAACGGGCGCGTTCACCCCCGGCGCGGACTCCACAGCTCGTGCCTGCGCTCGGCACCCATGGCGCCTGCCAGATGGAAGAGCGCTTCATAGGACAGGGCTGACCCGGCTCCTCCGGCCGCCCCCCTCGGAGCCCAGACAGTGTCCCCACACCCCTTCCTCCTGTGGCCCGAGCTGAGCTGCTGAACACTGAATGCCCGCGCTCGGGGCGAGCCTGACCCACGGGGCTGCCGGTTTCTTGGTGTGAACACTTCTCCCGGGCCTGTCCCCGACCCGCGCCCTGCCGGGTGCACTGCGCGCAGCCGGGAGCCAGGCCGCCGGCTCTCCCGGGGCGGGGCTCGCTCCCTGGGGCCGAGCGCGGAACTGGCCTCCGAACCTCACAGTGAAACAAAACGGCCCGTTCCCGCAGGAACTCCTTAATAAGCAATCAACACTGCGCGTCTCACTCCGTAGCACCTGGGGCTCGCCCTGTGTGAGCATCCGGGGCAGCGGGAAGGTTGGCCACGCACTGCGGCACCCACACTGCAGGCACTTGGGCTGCGCGCTCAGCTACCGCTGTCTTCATGGGACACTGGCTGTTCTTGCGAGGAAGAGCACCAGGCAGCCCTGGCCGGTGGCTCAGTGGATAGAGCGTCGGCTGCGGACTGAAGGGTCCCAGGTTCGATTCTGGTCAAGGGCACATGCCAGGGTTGCGGGCTCGATCCCCAGTGGGGGCGTGCAGGAGGCAGCTGATCAATGTTCCTCTCCCTCTCTCCCTCTCCCTTCCTCTCTGAATCAATACAAATATATATTTTTTTTAAAAAAGAAAGAAAAAACACCAGACAGACAGTGACTGATCACATTTGGGTGTTCGGCAAACATTTCACCAGAAACGAAGAAGGGACGGACGGTGTTAATGTAACACAGTGACAAACGTTGCATTTTCAAATGAGAATTAAGTGTAGTCTCACCCGCGCCCGCGCCATGAGCTCCGAGCCCTGGCTTCTCTGGTGGGTGAGGCGAGGGGTGCTCACAGCGCCCCTGCTGGTGCAGGTGCTGAAGTGCGTCACAGGTGGAGGGCCCGCTTGGCCTGGGCACTGCCTGGGGGAGCGCGGGTGTCAGCAGCAGGTGGGACCCACAGCGCACGCACACCTCAGGGCTCCTGGGCCTTGTGAGGGGAGGCGCCGCGTTTGGTTTGGTTTCCAAGCTGCTCCGTTGATGCTCACGTGCAGCCAGCACGTCAGCCTCCGCGGCCTCCACCTTCTCCCTGGGAGACGCTGGCGAGGGAGGGGCTTGCCCAGCTCGCAGGGGGCGCCAAGGGGGAGCTGGCTCCTGCCCACCCTCCGCAGTTCTGGGCACTGTCGGAAAGACAGGTGGTGCTTTACCCGATCCTCAGGGGGCGCTTTGAGCAGGTGTGCAGAGGGCACTCAGAGCTGGGGAGTGACCCTGAGGGGCAGAGGGGAGCCAGCGAGGGAGAGGGGGAGCCAGGGAGGGAGAGGGGGAGCAAGGGAGGGAGAGGAGGAGCCAGGGAGGGAGAGGGGGGAGCCAGGGAGGGAGAGAGGAACCAGGGAGGGAGAGGGGGGAGCCAGGGAGGGAGAGGGGGGAGCCAGGGAGGGAGAGGGGGAGCAAGGGAGGGGAGGGGGGAGTCAGGGAGGGAGAGGGGGGAACCAGGGAGGGAGAGAGGAACCAGGGAGGGAGAGGGGGGGGAGCCAGGGAGGGAGGGGGAGTCAGGGAGGGAGAGGGGGTAGCCAGGGAGGGGCAGGAGGAGCCAGGGAGGAAGAGGGGAGCCAGGGAGGGAGGGGGAGCCAGGGCGAGAGAGGGGAGCCAAGGAGGGAGAGGGGGAGTCAGGGAGGGAGGGGGGAACCAAGGAGGGAGAGGAGAGCCAGGGAGTTAGGGGGGAGCCAGGGAGGGAGAGGGGAGTCAGGGAGGGAGGGGGGAACCAGGGAGGGAGAGGGGAGCCAGGGAGTGAGGGGGGAGCCAGGGAGGGAGAGGGGGAGCCAGGGAGGGAGAGGGGGAGCCAGGGAGGGAGGGGCGAGCCAGGGAGGGAGAGGGAGAGCAAGGGAGGGAGGGAGATCCAGGGAGGGAGAGAGGGAGCCAGGGAGGGAGGGGGGAGCCAGCCCATGCCCAGCTGTCAGGGGGTGGCCTGTGATCGGAGACAGACAGCGAGTGCTCTCAGAAGTGGGTGCTGGTGGCCATGGTGGGGACAGAGGGATGTAGCTGGGGTTTCAGTGTCCCCAGGAGATGGAGACAGGCCCCTGGGGGGCTCCAGGCACCTCAGCCGAAGCCGGACTGGCGCTGGAAGCCAGGCCTCTCTCGCGGCTCTCCGCCCGCCCGCAGCCCAGCTCCTGCGGGACGGTGTCAGCCACCTCCCAGCCGCTGCCGCTTCGGCGCCGTCCCACATGCCGGGCCGCTGGTTCCCAAAGGCCCGCGGAGCCAGCCGACGGGACTGGACTTGGTGCTCGCTCTGAGCATCGGTTCTGTCCCGAGCGCCTGTGCTGGGAGGCGGTCACTAGTGCGAAGGCCTTGCCAGCCCTGGACCGCACCCCTCGCAGCTCACCTCATGCTGGCAGGTCTCACGCCGGAGCCGGGCAGCCCTCATTGGAACCCTGTCTTTGCCTGCCTGCTGTGTGACCATGGACCGTGACTTAACCTCTCTGAGCTCCTCAGGTGGGGGAAGGATGAACCCGTGTGCCCAGCGGTGGGGGTGCCGAGGGTGACGGGGTGGCCCCTTCTCCTGCCCTGAGGGTCCTTACTGGTCAGCCCACCCTCCATGGGCATGGGCCGGGTTGTTGGGGTGGGTCCAGTGTGGCCACATGGTCCCTAAAAGAAGGAGGCAGCCCTGACTGGTGTGGCTCAGTGGATAGAGCGTCGGCCCTCGGACTGAAGGGTCCCGGGTTCGATTCCGGTCAAGGGCATGTACCTTGCTTGCAGGCTCCTCCCCAGTAGGGGGCGTGCAGGAGGCAGCTGATCGACGTTTCCCACTCTCTATCCCTCTCCCTTGCCGGGAGAGGCTGGGGAAGGGTCAGCCCTGAGGCCTGTTCTCACTTCGCACCCGCACCGGGCGATGACGGGCGTGTGTCTGTCCGCAGCAGAAGGCGGTGGGTGCGGGGGCAGATCTGTGCGGCATCCGTGCTGACCTGTGGCGGGGAGAGGGGGTGTGCACGCCGCTGCCCACACTCGCAGCTCGCAGCGGACACGCACACCCAGGTTCTCGGCTGGCCGGCACCAGCTCTGTGCCCGAGCGCCCAGCGTGTGCCCGCACCAGCCAGGGCTCTCAGGATCATTCCACATCCCGCTCGCAGGGCGGGCGGCTGCCCAGCTCCCGGGTGAGGCGCGGGGCAGCGAGCGGCAGGGGCACTGCCAGCTGCAGCTCTGCCCAGGGCTCCGCTCCGTGTCACCCCTTCTCCAGGGCCGCGTGCTCCCAAGAGGGGAGGCAGCTGCCGGCAGCGCCTTCTGGAGCGACGCGCAGGGAGGCGGCACTTGAGGCGCATGGGGACCGGGTGACCGCGTCACGAGGGAGGAGCGGGGCCTGGGGAGCTGCTGAGTGTGGCGCCCGGGTCCGAGCTCTCCACCTGCCCGCGATCCGGGCAGCCAGGACCGCACCACAGGGAGTGCGTCCGCCCGGGCTCCGCTCCCCTCAGCGGCCCAGACAACAGTCACCCCCCGGAGATGAGCTCTGCTCCGACCGTGAACTTGGCCGGGACTGTAATCACGGGGCCACCAGGTGACGCGATGCTTAGAAATCTCCTCTCAATGGGTTTCCTCACACTGCCTTGCCAGCCCACACGCAGAGTCACACATGCATGTACCATGCACACACATGTGCATACACATATGCACATTCATATGCACAATGCACATACATGCACAGTCACGTGCACAGGTTCATGCATACATACACCTGCCTGCACATACATAGACAGACATGTGTGCACGTGGTGCACTAACATGTGTGTACATATGTACATGCACGAGATACCCACACATGTACACACAAGCTCACACGCAGACATATGCACATACGTACTCACACACAATCTCTCACACCACCCGGGGTGTGGCCACATCTGCGATGGACGAACAAAGCCCCGGCCGCACAGACAGCTCCCGCGTGGACCACGCTGGGTCTCCCGTCCGGCTGGGTCAGGCGGGCCGAGGCAGAAGGCCACTTGGTGACACTGTTTGATGAAGGCTCCTTGGGCCACACTCCCGTCCCCTGACCCTGGCCCCCGCCGGCCCTGCACGCGGCCATGTCAGGTACCGTCTTCCTTCTTCCCCGGTGGGGCGGGGGGGGGCGGGGGTGAAGGCTTCTCCGGAGAAGCCCCATTCCTGTGGGCGAACTCCGGGACGTCACTCACGCCCGCGCCAGCTCCCGGGGCGCCTGTGCTGGCCGCCGCCTCCCGCCCAGGACCCGGGCCGTGCCGGGCGGCATCGTTAGCAGGTGGATGGGGCTGGAGGGAACGGATCTCAGGTGGTGGAGCATGACAGCCGATGGAGTTGATTGTAATTAATGGCCAAGGAGCCCTTTAAGAATTCAGCATTAACTCGAGGAGGATGCCCGACCTCCTCCAGGGCTTCCCTCCAGCCCCTGAGGACCAGGAGGGGGCACTCTGCAGCTGGGCCTTCGGGAACAAGTGGAAATGTTCGCACAACAGCTCAGGGCGCAGCCGGTCCCCACCAAAGGGCGAGGGGACGGAGGACGTGCCGATGCCGGAGCCCTGTCCGAGGGGCGCTGAGGTTCCGGTCGGCGGGGACTGCCATGGGTCGGCAGCAGGGGCTTGGGTGTGGCATTTCACACAGGTGTTCATTGTCGCCATGCTGGGCATCTTATTTTTTTTTTTAATATGCTTTTATTGATTTCAGAGAGGAAGGGAGACGGGGAGAGACAGAAACATCAATGATGAATCACAGATCGGCTGCCTCCTGCACGCCCCACACTGGGGATCGAGCCGGCAACCCGGGCATGTGCCCTGAACGGGAATTGAACCCTGACCTCCTGGTTCCAGGTTGACGCTCAACCACTGAGCCACACCACCCAGGCCGATTCAGTTTTTGAGAGAGAGAGAGAGGGGGAGAGAGAGAGAGAGAGTTGTTGTCCCACTTAGTTATACATTCATTGGTTGGTTCTTACATGTGCCCTGGCAGGAGCTTGAACCCACAACCCTGGTGTATTCACTCCAACCAACTGGACCACCAGCCAGGGCCCAGGCACAGCCTTTAGGAGACCGGTGCCTTCCATTTCCTGTTCCTTAAAATACCGGCTTTCAGCACTAGGTCGCCATGTTGGGAGGAAGCCCAGCGGACCACGTGGAGTGGCGAGGCCCCGAGGCCCCGGCCGTCAGTGATGGCCAGGCCGGGGGTGCGCTCTCTGGGCGGTGGGTCTGCCGGCTCCGCTGCCACCCTCCCGACCACGCCCCGCAGAGCTGAGCTGTGGCTGCGGGACTCTGCCCCCGTGGGAAACGCCGTTGGTGGTTCAAGCCACGTACGCTTTGGGGCGGTTTGTTATGCAGCAACAGAGAGTCAGAGCGACAGTGAAATGAGCTATCGGAAAACTCCTTTCTAGTTCAAACACAAGTACCTGTGCTACCTACAGACAGGTACTATCTGATTTACCTAATGAATAAAGCATTTATTCTCGTTTAAAAGAACACATGCTCAGACGTGACTGCCGCGCGGGGAACTCTGCAGGTGCCGCTGGTGAGAGAGAACTCACCGGGGCTCTGCAGAGAGGGGCAGGGCAGGCCCAACGCCCAGAGGCGGGCACACTAGGAGCGGGGATGGGGGGGGCCAGTGCCCGTCGAGTGAGACCAGGAGGCCGGGGTTCGCAGGGAGGGGGAGCCCTGGCCGGCGTGGCTCCAATGGGCCCCGGGAGCGGGCAGGGGAGAAGGACCAGTGTGCATCCTCAGCTTCCCGGGGCCACGGTCACGGCGGGGTGGCCCGGTCCAGTGTCCACAGCCCTCACACCGGGCGAGTCTGACCTCCCGTCCCTGCTCGCCCCGGGGCACGAAGTGGCACCACGCAGCAGTGTTTGTCCACCATCTTTTGTGACTAAAGAGGCGGCCATCTGTCCCCGTACGGCCCTCCGTGTCCTAAGCCGCAAAGGGCCCGGCCCGGCCCGAGCCCAGGCCTCTCACCCATTTTCTACTTTGTTCATATCAATCAGCTGACTCATCTCAAAATCTTCTTTTTTAATATGTTTTTATTGATTTCAGGGAGGAAGGGAGAGGGAGAGAGAGAGACAGAAACATCCATGATGAGAGAGAATCCTGGATCAGCTGCCTCCTGCACGCCCCCCACTTTGAATCGAGCCCACAACCCGGACATGTGACCTTGACCAGGAATCAAACCGTGACCTCCGGGTTCCTAGGTCAGCACTCAACCGCTGAGCCTCACCGGCCGGGCTCCTCTCAAATCCTTCATTGAGCCGTCTGCCTGGGGTCACGCCCGCTCCTAGGTCTCGGAGGTGTCGCCGGGGACAGAGCGACCAGACCCCTGGCCCTTTGGGAGCGGAAATCCCACCGGAGAGACAGACCGTGACAGACGCCCGACGTGTCCTACAGGGAGGGTGCCAGTCACACCGGGGGTTCCAGTCACATGGGTGCCACCTCGTTGCCTCCGAGGCGCTAATAAGGGAGGGGCCAGGGCGTGTGGGGGGCCCTGTCCACGTGGCCCAGGAGGCCTCGATGAGAAGGGAAGGCGTAAGCAGGTGCCCCGACTCCCGTCCTCCCCCAGGCCCGCCCTCTGCCCGGACCACACCCCACATCCTGCCCGAAGCTCAGCTCTTCATACCGCGCACGCTTTTCTGCTGGAGTCTCGTCCTTCCGTCGGTGTTTCCGAAGCTTTGCGGGTCTGGCCTGTGCTTTACCTACTTTCTGTTCACTGACATCTTATCAGAATCATTTCCTTCTATTTTCTGTGACGTGGTCTCTCGTTCTGTTTCTAACTTCCAACCTTCTTGTTTTCTAGCATGTTAATTAAGGCTATAAACCTCCTTTTTATGCACCGATTTACCTGGGCCCTACAAAGTCCAGAATTTCATTGTTTTTTCATTTCCAATTTCCGTTATAATCTTTCTCTCTTTTTTTGTGATTAAAGGTGTGCTTTCAGTAGATTTTTTTAAAATGTACGCAGCCTTTCTAGTATTTTGGCTATTTCTGTTTTCATTAACTTTTTAAAAATATGTGTTGATTTTTAAAAGATTGATTTTTAGAGGGAGGGGAAGGGAGAGAATTGAGAGACAGAAACACCGATGAGAGAGAGGGATCTGTACATGCGTCCTATGTCCCCGTTGCCTTTCGGTTCGTCTGTGGCGGACACATACCTTCCCCTCCTTCCTGCATCTGGAGTTGCAGAGGTTCCTTCAATGGCACAGACTCTGTGGACCTGTCGTGCGTACAGTCTGGTCTGACCATCTTCGTCCATTTGCCCTCTGCTGCTTTCTGCTTTCTGCTTGCCCTCTCACTGCTTCTGTGTGTTGCTTGAGTTTGTTTTACTCATTCCACTTTTCCCCAATGGCTACTGTGGAGGGAGGGAGAGAGGGAAAGGGAGAGAAAGAGGGAAGGAGAGGGAGAGGGAGAAGGAGAAGGAGAGGGAGAGGCAGGGGGAAAGGCAGGGGGAGAGGGAGGGGAAGGGAGAGAGAGAGAGAGGCATTGATTGGTTCCTCCCATATGTGCCCCAACCAGGGGTCACACTGCCCTGACAGGAGTCCGACCCGCCACCTTCTCCAGCCCCTGAGCCCCGGCCAGGGCCGAGGTGTCTGCGCTTTTGCTTATTCTTAGTTGTGGCCCCGGAAACACCTACCTTTTCGCCCAACAAAGCACAAGCGCAGAGCCCTCCTCTCGCAGACGCCGGGCCTCTAGGTCGGCGCGGTTTCGTCCACTTTAATGGTGTCTGACTTGGCGCCTGTCCCCGCCTCCCCCGGGCTCTGCTGGCGCTGTCCGTCCCGGCGTCCAGCCGCTGACCTTCCTCCGGGCTTATTGACACGTGCCCCGTCTCACCTCGCATTGCGGCGGCGTCCCTCGGATTCTTCCGGACGGGGCTTCACTCTTCTCCGAAGCAGGTCCTCCGGTCCATTGACAGCAAAGTATCTGGTTATTTAGACCCGAGAACGCTCAGCTGCCTTCGCTCTCCGCGGGCAGCGGCTTCTCCTCCCGGGGCCGCCCGCCCCGACACGGTGCCTGACCTCGGCGCCCGCTCTGCTGCTGAGACACCCGCTGGCGCGTTGTGGCCGCGTTGTCGGCATCTGCTTCCTCTCGCACTGCTTCTAGCACCTTCTTTTCGTCAGATCGCCCCTGGCTTGTTGTGCAGTTTAGCTGTGATTTATTGGAACACGGTGACTTTTTTTTAATGTGTTTCCATTGTGTTTTGTTGGCTGCCCGAATCTGAGGACTGGCTCCTTTCTGCTGTTTCTATTCGTTTTTTAACCTTTTTATTGGTTTCAGAGAGGAAGGGAGGGGGGGAGAGAAACATTAATAAGGGAAACATCGATCGGCTGCCTCCTGCACACCCCTCACCGGGGATCGAGCCCACAACCCGGGCCCGGGCCGTGACCGGGAATCAAACCAGCGACCTCCAGGTACATAGGGCGACGTTCAACCACTGAGCCGCCCAGACAGGCTCTTTTCTTTTTCAGATGGAACGCGGCACAGATTTGTGGGTCATCCTTGCCAGGGCCGGCTCATCGCTGTCTCATTTCGTGTCAATGTCTGTGCCACTGAAGCAGCCCATCAGGGGTTTCCCTCTCCCTCCGGCAGCACTGATTTAAGGCAACAAGGTTCTCTATTCTCCTCCAGGCCACTGTGATACGGAGGGGTCGCCCCTAGAGGCCTGGGCTGTGTGGTGCTTCCCTGTGAGACACTCCCATGTGCCGCCCAGCCTGGTCCCCGTACCATCCACTCTCAGACCCGAAGGCTCAGACCCGGGGGGTCTGAAGACGCACGGAGCGCAGAGGACGGGTTCTGTCCCTCCCTACAGCCACTCCTCCCGATCTCGCTCCGACTCTGGCTCTGGAATGCTCCTCTTTCCTTTACCTGGCAAAATCCTATTAATTTTTTTAAAAAAACATATTTTTCAAATATATTTATACTAGAGGCCTGGTTCACGACATTCATGCACTGGGCGGGTGGGGGGGGTCCCTCAGCCCAACTTGCACCCTCTAGCAGTCCGGGACTCCTCAGGGGATGTCCGACTGCTGGCTTAGGCCTGCCCTCGGAGGATGTCTGACTGCTGGCTTAGGCCCGCCCTCAGGGGATGTCCAACTGCTGGCTTAGGCCCGCCCTCAGGGGATGTCCGACTGCTGGCTTAGGGCCCGCTTAGGAGCAGGACTAAGCCAGCAGTCAAACATCCCCCGAGGGGTCCTTAACGCTGCTGCAGAGGCAGGAGAGGGCAGGGAGCACTCGCCAGCCCTGAGCATTCTGCATTGAGTGTCTGCCCCCTGGTGGTGAGTGCGCATCATAGCAACCTGTCGTTCTGCCACTTGGTCGATTTGCATATTAGGGTTTTATTATATAGGATATTGATTTCAAAGAGAAATGAAGAAGGAGAGAGAAATATCAATGATGAGAGAGAATCATTGATTGGCTGTCTCCTGCACACCCCCTACTGGGGATTGAGCCCACAACCCAGGCATGTGCCCTGACCGGGAATTGAACCCTGACCTCCTGGTTCATGGGTCAACGTTCAATCGCCGAGCGAGCCACGCCTGCCGGGCTCCTAGTCCCTGTTTGAGAGCAGTTCTGGCCTCTTCCGGCAGCCTTCCATGAATGCCCTTGTTGGATGGAGCATCTTTCTCTGGGCCCCGGACACCCTGTCCTCCCTCGATTGTGGCTGTGTCCTCACCTGTGGGTTCTGGGGCGGAGGGGCGCTGCTCCGGGCTGCTGGGTGACTGGCATGGTGCCCAGGCTGCTTACCACGGGGAGAATGGCTGGCCTGCTCAGAGGGAGGGCGGGGCGGCTGCTGGGAGGGGTCCCCACCACACCTTCCTCTCCCCTGAGATCCAGCTGGGGGGGGGGGGCATGGCTCTGGGAAGTCTCTAGCAGGCCCCTCCCAGGCGCCAGGCTTGGCCTCTAGCCTGCTGCTCCCTTCCACGGCGGGCGCGGGGCCTGCAAAGATATTTATTTGTTTCATAACCTCAAACACGGAAGCCTGCTTCTCTCTCACGTTTATGAGGCAAACGTCCTCTTAGTTTGTTCAGAAAAGCAGGTTTTAGGCCATTAAGGTTTTTATTTTACCTTTTACTGGCGTTTAAATAACAAGGTGAGCGCGGAGCGCCATGGTGGGGGGAGGTGAGGAGGCAGCAGCTTCTAGTGTCCTCATGGGGCCGCGGTGAGGCGGGGGAAGGATGGCCCAGAGGCGAGCCTGCATCTGTCTCCCTCTCCCTCTCCAGTCTGGTGCGAGCGCAGACCCGCTCGCTGGCCGCAGCAGCTCCCCAGGCTGGAGCGACTCTGGCGGGAGGTCGGGGGGCGCAGGGCAGAGTCGGCATCCCAGGTGGAAGCCCCGTTCCTTCCCGATGGAGCAGCCGGCAGGGCCCCCGCTGGTTGGGGTCAGCACCTGGGTTCCCATCCCAGCCTGTCAAATGCTGACCAGTGACCTGGGCAGACCCCGGTCCCCAGGGAATGAGGTCATGCCTGTCCCACAGGTGTGCATACCCGGCCGGTGGGAGGATGAATGTAAAACTGAAGGAGACAAATGGCAGCTGCTGTTCAACATATTGCTTCATCGCTGTCCTGGCCGATGCCGTCTGCATGCACGGGGGCGGCCAGGGTGGGACTCAGGGCACCTGTGCGAGGGGCCTGGTGGCTCCGGCGGCCTCTGTCAGAAGAGCTCGGGGTGAAGCCTATGGTGACAGCACCGCCATGTCCTGCGGCTGCCCCCTCGAACCCTGTCCCGCGGAGCCAGCGCTGTGGTCAGCTCTCGCCCTGGCTGCTGCTTTGCGCTCTCCCCCATCCCCCCGTGCTGGTCCGGCTCGGACAGGCTGATGACTATCTGGAATGACATTGGAATGGTGAGCGCGGGTCCAGGATGTAGGAGAGCCTGGGTCCCCGTGGGCGGGGGCGTCACCATGGCCAGGAGCACGGAGCACACGCCCCGGGACATGCTCCCCGGGTGCAGGCGGGTCGGAGGGGGAGGCGGTGCTCTGTGCCTCTGGCTCTCGGTGCTTGGAAGCCAGGCCACCAGACGGACAGACGGACGGATGAAAGGGAGGATGGGCGGAGGCGCTGAAGGGTGGGGAGAGGAGGCGATGAGAACATTGTCTAGGGACCCAGCAGAGAGAATGAGCTGACATGTGGGGTGGGAACTTCAGGGCAGCATGAGGAGCTCACTGACAGTTCGGGGCCAAGAGCTTAACGGGAGCCCGGCCGCGTGGCTCCGTGGTTCGCATGGACCTAGGAACCAGGAGGACACGGTTCGATTCCCATCAGGGCATGTGCCCAGGCCATGGGCTCGGTCCCCAGTGGAGGACGTGCAGGAGGCAGCCTTCCCTCCCTGGGTTGTGACAGATGTTAAAGGGGAACATGTCCCGGGTTTGTGTCCAGCGGCTACGTTTTTGTTAGCTTTCACCTTCCACGTGGGGGCCAGGTTTCTGCCTCAGCACGTGCAGGATTGCTATCTATCGGGGCCATCCTAGGAGTTAAATTAGATGATGCACGACATGTTTGCCGGCTCATCAGGGAACGCTGTCATTTTAAAATGAGGCTCACCTTTCCGACACGGATCGTAGGCTGTAAATGAGGGGTGAGACCTTCCCCATAAAAAGATACACGTACCTTCGTATATCCTCGCTTCACCCCGCTTTCTAAAGCAGCAGGTAGGAGGGAGAGAGAAAAAAGCAGCCAAACCGCAAGGCAGTTTCCAGATCTGCTGCGATAGTGGTGCGGATCTGATTGCGGTGAAATTGAGTTGATTTAATTACTGGCACTTGGAGATGAGACTCTGCTCCATGCAGGGGTGTTACTCGAGATCCAGGAGAACTCCCCGTTCCAGGGAGCGATTAGCTCGTTAGGTGGACTAATTGCCGCCGCCGCTGCCAGTGCAAGGCTGGAGCACACACCTGCGCGCTAATTGCTTTTCAGCGAGCGGTTTCCATGGCGGCAGAGGAGCCGCGCTGCCACCCACAGACAGGGTGGGACAGGTGGGTCCCAGCCACACACTCCGGGGCGGGCATCCGCGTGCCAGGCGCCAGCAGCAGCTCATCAGCACCTCGGTCAGCACCGCACGCCTCTGGACAGCGCCGCCCACCTCTCCTGGCTTCCTCGCCACCTGGGGCTGTCAGAGCGTCTGTCAGGGCTGAGAAGGGTTTTAAACACAACGAGGACTGGGGGGGCCCTGGGCCTCGGGGACCCTACGCCGCGTCCTCCGTGCCCGGCCACGGGGAGCGGGGGCCCTGGCTCTTTGGAGGCCAAATCGTCAACTCTCTCCACACAGGAGGTGGAAGCGAGGTCTCCCTGGGGGCGTTTTTATAAGGAAACGAATGGCTGCGAACTCTGGATGCTTTTCGTTAAATATGCGCATTTTTAAAAGCTGCTTCTGTCCGCATTTGCATAATGTCCTTCCCCACCGGCCACAGCTACCTCTGACTCGGCTAATAGACTCGATGTTGCGTTATTAACAACCGTGTGCAAAGCGATGCCTCCGAGGCTCCCTCCCTCCCCCCGACGCCTCCCGCCCCATCACGCCCCCGTGACCTGGGCGCCGAGGCCACTTCCTGAGGCCTGTGGCAGGGCTGTGGTCCAGGTGGCTACGTGGAACCTCGTGGCCTGACGGTCCCGGGGCGGGAACGGGCTGGTTGGTGTAGAAACGCCTCCCCGCTGGGCCTGGAGCACGCCCACACCCTTTCCTTGGGCCGGGACGCGGCACCAAGTACGGCGATTTCTCTCCCTTTCCCCCTTTTCCTTTTATTTTGAAACCATGTCAAACTCACACAAACACTGTGGCAAATGGTTACACGTCGCTTGGAGACTCCGTTCGCGTGTCACTCACTGTCCCGTGATGTCCTTCGTGGCATGAGAGCCGCCCAGGACCGTGGCCACCTCTCGCCCTGTCCCCTGAGTCCACCTCTGGGACCGTCCCTCAGGCCTGCCTGGACTGCGTGACCTTGATATTGCTCCGGAGGGCGGGCAGCGCTTTGTAGGAGGTCTGTGTATTCGGAGGGGCTGTATTTCCTCTCAGAGGGGCCCAGGTGGTGTTCTGTGGCCATGATACGGCCTCGGTGATGGCGTGTGCTCCGCACGCCAGCCTGTCGGCGTCACGTTATCAGCGATGTCAACAATGTTCCCGTCAGCCATGGCTGAGTAACAAGCCGCCCGGCCCCAGAAGGTAACACAGCCAGGCTGGGATCCCGCTGGTGGCTGGGAGGCAGGGGTTCGGGAAAGGCTCAGCGGGGAGCTCCGATGTGGGGTCTCTTGGGTGGCCACAAGCTGGTGGCTGATATCTCTCCCCCCGCCCCGCCCCATAGTCTTAGGACCGCATCACGCGGGGCAGCTGGGCTTTCCCGGGGCTGGTGGCTGACGTCCCAGGGTGCCGTGCGGAGGAAGCCAGGTGGATGTGCGTGATGTGTTCATGACCTGGCTTCAGGTCCCACCTCCACCTGTTCAAGGTCAACGCAGAGACCGGTCCGTGTTCAAATCTTACACTAACAGGGGAGGGTCAAGGCTACATAGACCAGCGTGGAACCAGAGATAGGTCACAGGCAGCTTCGGGAGATATAATCTGTCACGAGTATTTGATTATGATGATGTCGCTAGGTTTCTCTCCTGCAAGGTCACTGTTTTGGTTTTTGGGTGTTTTTTGTAATTTACAGGTACTCTGTGGGAGATGCTATGAGGTGTATGAAACCTTCCGCCCCGGGTTTTAGCATGCCTGGCTAGTTCCTGCTTGAATCACCTGTGACTCCGTAGGTGGATAAGTGGCAATGCTCCATCTGGGTCGTCCTTCCCACATTGATCATCTGGCATCCTTCTGTAGGAAAGACATCACCCTGCTCACTACTGAGTAATTAATTAATTAATATCAGGATAATAGATCCCGGCAGATGCTCGGCATATGCCGACGACACGGGCTCGGCGGGCCCAGAGCTACTCGGAGATGTCACCGCGGAAACCACTTGGACGCTGACATGGTCCCCATGTGGTCAGTGGGCGCCCCTCAAGCTGGCCTGTGTCTTCTTCAGCACTTGATGGAAGCATAATTGAATGTCACAAAGCAAGTCACTGTGACACCCACGTCCACTTCTCTGCGTTCTCTTTTGGGCGAATACCTAGGAGTGGGCCGACGGGATCAGACCGTCAGTATGTCCGGAACCCGCCATGCTGTCGCCATGGTTCCCGGTCCCAGGCTCCAACGTTCCTTCTCCTCCACAGCGGCACAGCCGTCGTGTAAAGCCCCCCCGCCCCCGCAGGGTCCGGGTGGCCTCTCACGGGGCCCCTCACTTTGCGTTCCCCTGAGGCCGGGAGGCTGCGATGTCCTCGTGCACACGGGGCCACCGCTCCTCTCCCCGTGAGGTGTCCGTTGTTGACGTGTTCGCTGCGTGAGGCTGTTCGGCTCCTTGGGTTTGAGAGGCCAGATCTGGATACATGTCTTCGGTCCGATAGAGGATTCGCAAATATTTCCCTCGAGTCTGCGACTTGCCCTTTCATGCACGTAAGAGTGTTTCTCAGGAAGCAGGAATTTTACTTTTTCTTGTTCAGCACGTGCGTTTGATGTATCTGAGCAAGCCCGGCCTGCCTCACGTCACACAGGTGTCTTCCTGCTAGAAGCTTTGTAGTTAACCAGAGGCCTGGTGCACGACATTCGTGTGTGGGGTGAGGGGTCCCCTCAGCCCAGCCTGCGCCCTTTAGCAGTCCGGGAGCCCTCGGGGGATGTCCGACTGACGGCTTAGGCCCGCAGTTGGACATCCTTAGTGCTGCCATGGAGGCAGGAGAGGCTCCCGCCACCACAGCTGCGCTCACCAGCCATCAGCCCGGCTTGTGACTGAGTGGCGCTCCCCTTGTGGGAGCACACTGACCACCAGGGGGCAGCTCCTGCATTGAGCGTCTGCCCCCTGGTGGTCAGTGCACATCATAACGACCGATTGTTCAGTTGTTCCGCTGTTCAGTCGATTTGCATATTACTCTTTTATTTTATAGGATAGTTATACATTGAGTTCATCTTTGCATATGGCATGAACTGACGTACATTTTTGCACATGCATATCCAATTTTTTCTAGCACCGTTTGTGAAAAAGATTGTTCCTTCTGTACTGAATTGCCTTCACGTCTTTAAGGAAAATCTGTTGCACACATCGGTATGGGTGTGTTTCTAGACTCTCCATTCTGCTGCGTTGATCTATGTGTCTAAGTTGCTGTTGTCTTGACTAGTTCAGCTTTGTCATAAGTCTCAAAATCAGGAAATTCTACTTGTCTGTCCTACTTTGTTCTTGTTTTGCAAAGTTGTTTATTTATTCTAGGTCCTTTGTGTTTCCATAATATTTTAGATCAGTTTGGCTACCTCTACAAGAAGAACCCTGATTTTTTTTTTTTTTACTGGTAGTGTATTAAATCTATAGATCAATGTGAAGATTAGTATCTTAACAAGATTGAGTCTTGCAATGAATGAACACGTTATATCCCTGTTTATTTGTCTCCTTTAATTTCTCTTAAAAATAATTTTAGTTTTCAGTTTAAATATACACTGAGTGGCCAGATTATTATGATTTCTGAACGCATAATAATCTGGCCACTCGGTGTATATCCTATATAATAAAAGGCTAATATGCAAATTGTCCCCTCAACCAGGCGTTTGACCAGCAGGCAGGCTGGCCAACTGCACAAGTCCCCTCCCCCTGGCCAGGCTTGCCAGACCCCACCCATGCACGAATTCATGCACCGGGCCTCTAATATGTATATATACACTGAGTGGCCAGATTATTATGCATTCAGAGATCATAATAATCTGGCCACTCAGTGTATATCCCATCTTTTGTCAGATTTATCCCAAAGTATTTCCAATTGGTATGCTATTGTAAATGTTATTATTTTCTAAAATTTCAAAATGTGATTGTTACTAATACATAGATACAGAATTGACTTTTGTGTGTTAATCTGTAACCTTGTAACCTTGCTAAGATCGCTTATTAATTCTACTAGCCTTTCTTGGATATTCATCCAGTTTCTACAGACAATAATGTTGTCTATGAATGAAGGTAGTTTACATCTTCTTTCTAATCTGGGATGCCTTTTGTTTTTTAACTTGTCTTAGTTCACTAGCAAGTATCTCAAGTAAAATGTCAGGTGGGGGTGGTGGGACCAGAAAATCCTTGTATTAATGCCACGCGAGGTGGCACGGAATTCTGGGTTCGCAGCTTTCTCCTTTCAATGTGTTAAAAATGTTACCTCTCCGTCTTCCTACACCATTTTTTTCTTTTTTGGAGGAAGGAGAGATGAGCATCTAGTTCTTCCATCATTTTCGTGTGAGATTTCTTGCTCGTATCTTTTGTGAGGAGAAATTTCCTCTCACGTACGTGTCTTTGTTCCTCTGCATTTAACTTGCCGTTTATCTCTGGATACTTTTAAGACTTTCTACTCATGGATGGTTTTGAGCAAACTGATCATTACGTGCCTTTGCGTTGTTGTCTTTGTCTTTCCTCTGCTGGGGGTTCATTGAGCTTCTTGGACCTGTGGGTTTGTAGTTATCCATGTGGAATGCTCAAATATTTTGTCTCCCCCTTTCCTCGCCGTCATCTTCTTCAGGGACCCAAAGTACACATTTATGAGGCTGGTGGACGCTGTCTGGTAGCTCACTGATGCTCTGTTCATTTTCCTAAAAATCTTTTCTGTATTTTATTTTGGACTAGAGGCCCGATGCACGAAATTCGTGCAAGAGCAGGCCTTCCTTCCCCTGGCTGCCGGCACCGGCTTCCCTCCAGCACCTGGGACCCAGGCTTTCCTCGCAGCCCCAGCTTCGTCCGGAAGGACGTCTGGTCTAATTAGCATATCACGCTTTTATTATTATGGATACTTTCTGCTGCCATGTCATCACGCTCACTCATCTTCCCTCCTGCCTTTCATCGCATCCAGTGTACTTTTCATCTCACGCTTTGTAGTTTCATTTCTAGATGCTCAATGTGGGACATTTTGTTTCCCATCTTTAATGAACATATGGAATTAACTTCTTGAACATATGGAACGCAGTCATAATAACTGCTTTAATGTCCTTCTCTGCTCATTCCATTATCTGTGTCAGTTAGGAGTTCGCTTCAATTGATTATTTCTTCATCTGGGGTCATATTTTCCGACTTCTTTGCACGCCTGGTAACTTCTCTGGCGGCATGCCAAGCTTTATGAGTGTTTATCTTGCTCGACGCTGGGTAGTCTGTGTTCCTAGAAACATCTTTGCGCGTTCCTTCTGCGATGCAGGGAAGTTGCTTGAAGCCATCTGACCCTTTCATGTCCCGCTTTGGAGGTTTGCCGGGTGGGAATCTGAGCAGCGTTCAGTCAGAGCCGGTTATTCTCAACGACTGAGGCCAAGGTCGGCCGGAGGGCAGGCCTGCGTGTCCCTGGTCCCCGAGCTCGAAGGCCTGCCCGGCCGGAGAGGGGTGCACAGGGGTGAGTGGGCGGGGCAGTCCGTGGCAGAGCAGCCGCCACATTCAAGCTCTTGGGTGAAGCTTTGGGTGCAGAGGCCCGGCGCGGAGCTGGAACCCCGGAGAAATGCGAAGTGGTGTCAGGCTGAACAGCGGGAACCCGGCTTTGAGCCTCCCCCACTCCCCGTGGGGTGCGACGCTGGTTCATTTGCTTGCTCCCCGGGAAGGGTGAGACGGCTGTTTAATAACCACGCGATCAGCAAGTTGCGAGGAGCCGATTGCGTTTTCCAGAAAGCACCTCGGCGGTGGGGGCCGTGCCCATCTGCCGTCCCCGCTCACACTCTGCACTCGCCGCGTGGGGCCCGGGGCGTGGCGCTGTCTGCGCGCCGTGGAGGGAAATTGCTTGTTAACGGAGGAGCAGAGTCCAATCTGCAGATGCCTCTCGCACGGACGGAGCAGCATGGCCCCTCGCGGCCCGGTGCGCTCGGTCTCACCGGCGTCGGCAGAACGCAGGCCTGAGCGTCAGAGGGAGGCGCTTGGCCAGCGGCCTCTGGTCTCGGGAAACTCAGGCCCTTTGCTCTCCGTGGCCTCCGAGGAGGCATTGCGCCTCCCGCTCCCTCCCCGCCCTGCAGCGGCTCTCAGCCTTTTCCGGAACAGTCTGGGGGGGGCTGTCCTTTCAGGGTGCACCAGGCTCTTGGTGGGACCGCCCCCCTCCACACCGTGGCCCCCGTGGGCTCAGAGTCACGGGGTCGCCCCCCTCGGGGCCTCTCTCCGGGGGCAAGTTCATCCTGGTCTGTGGTGGGGTCCGTGCTCCCGGCCTCTGTGTGAGCGCCGTGCCCTCGAGGAGGCCTCGTCCTCGGGGAGACGTGGAGCCTGCCAGGGGCAGAGCGGGCCCACTCGGAGCCGAGACCGCGGTGGCGGGTCCCGTCTCACCTTCCCATGAGCTGGTTGTTAATGACAGAAAGACGCCAGCAGAAGGCGGCCCCACGGCATGGCGCCGGGCAGCTCCGACAGGAAGCTCAGTGTCACCCCAGGCCGGGTCCCTGCAGACACCGGGGAAGGGGCGGGCAGTGAGGCGGGGTGCCCGGGGAAGGGGCGGGCAGGGGGAGGTGGCACACGGGCCGTGAGGCAGGGTGCCCTGGGGAAGGCACCTGTCAGTCACGCCTGGGAAGAGAAGGTTTGGTGGGAGGGGCAGGGCCCCTGCAGCCCATGGGATGTGGGGAACATCACCCCAGGCAGGGGGCTGGCCTCCGTGCCGGCGCTCTCATGGCTCTGGGTCTGGCTCTGGGCGCCCTGGTTCTGTCGGCTTTGCTCCTGCCACGTCCCCTCCAGGAGCCCCACGCGCCGTGGACTGACGGGCCGCAGCGGGGCGCGAGCGAGCCCGCCTGATGCTGGACTGGACTGTCCCCACGTGGAGCGGAAACCTGGGCCACGGCCTCCATCCTAGCCCTGGGGGAGCCCCCACTGCACGCCTCCCGGGTTGGGGGGGGGGGCATGCCACCTTGGAAAGGGTGCGATTCCGCAGAAACGAAGCTCCGCCAGCACCTCTCCCTCCCGGCGCGTCTCGGAGAGTTCCTGTCCTCAGGGCATCGCAGGAAGCCACGCCACCAGCAGCCGTGGGGGAGGAGAGCCCCCTGCAAGACACAACCACGTGTGACAGCGTGTGTCTGTGTCTGTGGGTCTCTCCGGTGGACGGCCAGGCCCCGGAGCAGGGTTCTGAGCATTAGCTGGACCCTGACCCCCACTCGGCGCCGAGCTCAGCCCGGGCTCCTCAGACCCTGGCGTGCGGGGTGCCTGCCACCCAGCTCTCCTGGCCCCTGGCCCTCACTCCCCCCCGCCCCGCCACCCCCTTCCTGCTTGACTGGACACTTCAGGCCCAGAAACACCACGACGGGCCCCCCCGGGCCCTCCTGAGTGTGCTGCCGAGACGTGTCCGGGCCCAAATCGGTCCCGGGCCCCCACGGGGCGTCTTCTCCCTTAAAGGAGCAGACCGCTCTCCGCTGTGGAGCGAGCAGGATGTGGCATCGCTGTCACGTTTCTTACTTCCTGGAGCGAGCAGGATGTGGCATCGCTGTCACGTTTCTTACTTCCTGCATTTTATGGTGGTTTGACCTCCAGGGCCAGTGGGCGGCAAACCGCTCTGTTAACTAATGAGTTTGCCGACCACTGGGCTAGACTAAATGTCACCGTGTAGTTGGAAGCTGTGAGGATTAGGCAACTGTGGCATATTGTGTGCAAAGAGGTAAAGGGTAGTATATGACAGTGGTCGGCAAACTCAGACAACAGAGCGGCAAACCGTGGCTCGCGAGGCGCGGTTTGCCGACCACTGTCCCGGGGGTCTTGCTGGCTGAGGAGAGACTGTCCCCCGGGGCCGGCTAACGTGTCCTCCGTAGGCAAACCAGCCATCGAGTCCACACTCCCACCACCTCATCTGACTCTCACACCTGCCTGTCCCCGCTGCCTGGCATCACCCAGGGCCGGCGCCACA
The DNA here is from genome assembly GCA_025583905.1 of Ia io. Classification (NCBI taxonomy): domain Eukaryota; kingdom Metazoa; phylum Chordata; class Mammalia; order Chiroptera; family Vespertilionidae; genus Ia; species Ia io. The sequence goes on along the minus strand of JAJQQW010000007.1, from coordinate 110,925,910 downwards.
CAGCAAGGGACCACCCTGTGCCGAGGCCCCCGGGTACCCAGACCAGCCACCCTCGCCCATTCCGTCTGGGAGACCCCGTAGAGGCTGGGCCAGCCCTCCCTGGCTCTGTTCTGCCTCCCTGTCCCTGTGCCCTGGTCAGGGGGACGAGGGGTCATGCCCCTCATTTCTGGGGGGTTGTGCTCTTCTTTCAATGGCATTGGCCTGCCCATGTCTTCGCTTTGTCAACCTCACCCGATGGTGGTTGGCACTAGTTCAGCACCAGCAAGAGTCCCCAGTGTGGGTGGGGGATGGGGTGAAAGAGGAAACTATTCGGCGCAAACCGCTCCGTGGTGATAGAGCGGCAGCCCTGGGGCCGGCCCCTCGGGGCCAGGAGAGACCCTGGAGTCGCAGCTCGGCTGGCGGGCACAGTCCTCCCTCTTGGGCGGAAGGGAAAATGCACCCCCTGAGCCGCAGGGGAGCTCCCCGCCCCTGGTCCCCCTGATTGGTAGGTCCTCATGCAAATGAAGACTCCAAAGACTGGCTGTTTGATTGGTCCAGAGGACATTTTCCTCATTGGTCAGAGTGAGGGTGCTCTGATTGGTTGGTGGAGATGCTGATGATGGGGGGGATATAGTTGGCAGCTCTGATTGGATGGGGAGAGCCTCCGTCCTATTGGCTGACACAGGATTCCAGGACCTGCTCTTAAGGCTGCTCGGGGGCAGGAGCCCAGTGCAGGCGGCGGTCAGTGCCCGCTGCTCCCCGAAGGCGGTGTGCCGGGGAGGGCGGGAGGGAGACCCGGTGCAGACATGGCCGCCGGGCTCTGCTTTTACTTACTTACTTATTTATTTATTTATTTATTTATTTATTTATTTATCCATTTATTTACTTACTATCTGTTTTTGAGAGAGAAACAATAATGTGAGAGAAACCTCCATTGGTTCCCTCCTATGCATGCCCTGACCTTGGATTTAACCCAAAACCTGGGTTGTGTCCTGACCCGGAATTGAACCCACAACCCTCTTGGTGTACGGACAACAGCCCAGAGCGGGCGAGGCTCTGTTCCTTGAACTCGAGCCCAGTCAGCCGCCAGGGGCCCTTCTTAGCAGGTCTCTTCTCTCTCGGGGCCCACACCACCTTTACACACGAAGACCTGGCACACGCGTGCTGTGACCCTCGTTCTAACGGTGCCCGCGTGGTCTGCGGGGGAGGAAGCAGCCGTGGGGGAGGGGGGACATGCCCAGCCTCCCCGGGTGGGGCAGGAGGCAGGGCCCCGGGAGGCGCCCTGGCGGGGCTCAGTCCCTGCGCCCACCCCTGGGGCCCCGTCCACGCGGGGGCCTGCTCCTGGCCAGCTCCTTCCATCCGGTCCCGCCGTGGCCCCTGAGGGCTTCGCCGTGTCTGCCTCAGACATGCATCTGCGCTGGGCACAGCCTTGTTTTCTGGGGGCGGCGGCCGGAGCGGGGTGCGTCCCCCGCCGAGCAGGCTGCCTGGCGTGGGAAACCAGGGCAGGCCTCTCCTTATGATAATAAGTAATCAGAATTCAGCGAGTGACACAGGAACGCTGCTAATAAAATGCAGTGTCTGCATCCGCAGAGCCATCAGCGGGCACACTGGTGTTTGTTCAGAATTCCCCGGGGCCGGGAAGGGTGCTGAGCCGCCGGGGGCCTCTGACCGCTCGCTGGCTGCTGCGTGGTGATGCCTCAGCGTCCGCAGGGTAACCCCATAAAGTAGTCTCTTAAAATGCATCTTTGAAATTCTGACGCTGTCGCCTCCAATAAAAGCGTGGCAGGGAAATTTCAATAAGATAACTCAAGAACATTTAATTTTCTGCTCCTTTGGATCCGCTATCTCATTACAGTCATTCAGTTAGCCAATAAATGTCCAATCCTGTCCAATCTGCAGGGCGAGGGAGCGGCCGGGGTTTGAGTAATTGGGCGGAATGTCTGGGGGCAGCGTCAGCGGAGTCGGCCAGGAGGCCACGCCGAGAGTGGGGGTGGGGGTGCGGTGGCAGCTCATTGCCAGGCCTGCTCCCTCCAATCCAGCCATCGCCCCCTCCCCCGCCGCAGGGTGCTGGTCACTGGATGGGGCCGGGGAGCAGGGACAGGGACAGGGCAGAGGGGACTGGGGCGCCGTCCAGTGTGGAGGCCGCGGCAGGAGAGGGTCCACCGGGCCGCGGCGGAAGCGGAAGCCCAGGTCTGGAGGCCGGTCCAGACTCCGCAGGCGCCCGGCACTGTCCCCACGAGCCCCGGACCGGGACGAGCTGCACCAATGGTGCTACCTTTGGGGGTCAGGTTTTGCAATAACAGCCACGTCAACAGCCGGTGCGTCAAGCCTGGTCCTGCGTTCCTGCCCCGGGAAGCCTGCTCAGCGCCCGCCACGCGCCTGCTCTGTCTAGCCGGGAGAGGGACGGCTCACTTCCCCCATAAACGTGCCATCAATCACGGAGAGAAGGGAGGGGAGAGGGACAGGGGAGAGGGGGGCGAGAGGGGAGGAGAGAGGGGAGTCCGCGGCTGGCGTTAAGCAGCTGGAGCTCAGGAATGTCGCCATAGTGTCATGGTGGGGGCGGCTGGCACGGGAGGACGGGACGGCCTGGCCGCCTGGGGGTTCGACATCTCCCGGGGTCTCTCCACTCTGAGCAGTATTCTAGAAAGTTCCAACGGCCAGCTCAGAGTCCCCGCACGGAAGCCCTCGGCTCGTGCCGGGAAAACAGCTCACCGTGACTCCGCGATCGTTGGAAGTGTGGCGGCGTGACGGCGAGTGGCAGCCGCGATGCGGACTGGAGCGGCCGCATTAACGAGCCGTTTGTCCACACGGTCTGTCGGGTCACAGGTTCTCAGCCCGTGGAGCCGGCCGCGGTCCCCCAAGGTCTCCCCAAGGTCCTCAGCCGCCTGGCTGGGCCGCGCCCCCCCATCCTTCCTGGCTTGCTCCCAAAGCTCTGGCTACGAGAGCTGCCCTGAACTGGGTCCCTGCCCTCAGGCCTGAGGAACCAGGGGGCCAGCAGGAGGGGACACGTTCACTGAGCCACGAGTGGCCGCAGCGGCCCGCTGGGAGGGGGCGCAGGCGATTTCTAGCAGCTGGTTTTCTGGTTCAGGCCAGCGAGGCCCCGGGAGAGCGTGGGACTCGCCCAGGTCCAGGTGGCCCTCGTCCGTGCTACCCGCCGTCCCAGGGCGCGTGGGCTGGAGCCCGGGGGCATGTGGGTCCCGGGCCGGGTCTGCCTCGGTTCCCCCGTGAGCCCCCACCCCCTCCTGCTTTCCTGCGAGCGAGAGCTGTCCTGCCCGTCCCCGGGGCCAGCCCCTCCTGTTGTCGCGTGTCGCCATGGAGAGCCACGCGGATCTGAGGAGCCTGTGGCTGAAGCCAGTGACGGGGCGCAGTCAAGGCGCAGAGGACAGAGGGGCGACCGGGGGTGAGGATTCTGAGAGGAGGCAGGACTAAGACATGACGGACATTGGGGAGGCCGGGCAAACAGTCAGGGCCGCCAGCTGCCCCTCCCCGGTGAACAGGGCCATGCCCCCTCCCCCTCAGGGGTCACGGGGCGCCCTGGGAAGCCCCTCCACAGGCTTTGTGAGGGTCCTGGGAGGGAGCCCGGAAGGAGACACGGGGCCCATGGTTACCCCGAGGCCGGAGGGGCCTGGGCCTGCTGGCATCTGCGGGACCCGTGTCCCTGAGTGTCCGGCATTCTGACGTTTCTCCAGGTGAGAGGGCCCTGGCCACTCTGCCTCCCCCCAGACCCAGCCCGCCCGGCAGCACCCCATGGACACAGCCACGGGCAGTCCTGGCAGGAGAGGGGGCGGGCGGAAGGAGCTGCAGCCCCCCTGCCCCTGGGGTGCCTCTGGCGCAGTCCCTCCTCCCTCCTGAGGGCGCCCGGGGCCCCTCCCACCTGCCTCCCTCCACGGCGGGCTGTCTCCAGGGCTGCCCACCCGCCCCGCTCTGTAAATGGTCCTCAGCCATGGGGCGCCGGGCCTGCTGTTCCCCAAGTGGCTGAGATGAATGTGATGTATTTAATGACGAAGGGCGCCATCCCTCTTCCCCGCCGCCCCCGCCCCCTCCTGCTTTCCTGCGAGCGAGAGCTGTCCTGCCCGTCCCCGGGGCCAGGGCTGCTGCTTCTGTGACTTTTCTCAAACGAAGATAGGTTGTGGCCCGGCCAGCGCGGCTCGGTAGTTGAGCGTCGACCTCTGAACCAGGAGGTCACGGTTCGATTCCCGGTCAGGGCACATGCCCGGGTTGCAGGCCCGGTCCCCAGTGGGGGGCGTGCAGGAGGCAGCCGATCGGTGATTCTCTCTCATCATTGATGTCTCTCTCTCTCTCTCCCCCTCTCCCTTCCTCTCTGAAATCAATAGAAATACATTTTTTGAAAAACATTCTGTGAGGAACTCCCAGTGGCGTGGGGAAACCTCATTTCCCTGACTCAGCCCCTCTGGACAGAGCCCCCGTGAGGACCGGGCCCTGGGGGAGCCCGTGAGAGCGGACCCTCTGTCCAGCGCCCTGAGGGGGGCGAGGCGTCCCTCCCACTGCCCTCTCCTGTCCTTTGCCCGGTCAGATGCCGCAGCCCGGCGGACGGAGACGCCCGAGCTCACCTGGCCCCTCCGTGGGGATGGGCGTGGGCTGGCCCTGCCGCACCTGCCGCTCAGGGTCCTGGTTCCGGCCTGGTGGGTCCCGTGCCAGTTCCAGGCGCGGCGGGGGGCCTCTGGACGGAGAGTCGATGTGAGCGGTCAGTGAGACGGGTGTGCGTGTGCCCGGCGTCTCCCGCGGGAGAGGACCCTTAAAAAGGCTCCTGGGCCGGGTCATCTCTGCACGGCCTCCCGCGGCTGCTGGGCTAGTTGTGTGTGGAGCGTGAATAAACACGGGCCGCGCGCCCACTCGGCGTGCGGGAGGGGAAGGCTCGGGGAACCGGGAGCCGGGGACAAGCTCCCGCACATGCCAAGGCCGCGTGGTGTCGGCCACTCGCCACCGGGCGTTTACACGTCGCTCCTGAGCCAGGTGGCGTCTCCCGCAAACACAAGGCCTGGCTCCTGGGACCCGGGGAGCGTGTTTGTCAAACACGCCAGCCTCGGCCGGCTCAGCACACGCCACGCCCAGCCCACAGCGGCAGCCTTGGGAACGCTCCTGTCATCGCAGTGAGCGTGTCCTGTCCGCGCCCCGTCTGCAGGGCTTCGGGGTCGTGGTGCCCGTGCCTGTGAGTGGTCGCCGGCCAGGCGGTCCCTCCAGACCCTCAGCTTCCAGGTCTGAGGATGTTTCCCTGGAAACAATAGGATTGTCGCTGGGCGTGCACGTGTTTTGTGAGCACGCTGCGGTCAGGAGCGCCCACGTGGTGTCAGCTCTCCGCGATGACAGGCCTGAGTGCGCCCGCGTCCCGGGATGACCCGCCGAAGCCCCCGCGCACTCTGCAGTGTGGTTGCAGTCCACCAGGCTCACAGGCATCTCCCTCGCTGGGAACCGAAGCCGTGGGCCCGCATGTGGGGCTGTTTGGTATGAAAACAGCATCGGACAGCGCGGGGCTCAGACATGGGAGGGACGTGAGCAGAGGAAAGCGCGGCTGTCTCCCAGGCCTTGCCCTCTTGTCGGGGGGAGAGGTGGGACATAAACACACTACACGATCTCCTCCTCTCCTCCTCCTGCACCAAGACCGGAGCTGCAGCGACAGCAACGGGATCCACCGGTAATGTCCAAGCTGTCGGCGTTTACTTCAGATCCACTGGGGGGAGGGAGAGTTTCTGCTGGACATAAGGGTCAAAATGTTGTCATTTAAGGAGAAAAGCAGCTCATCCACCCACCCACCCACCCACCCATCCACCCACCCACCCACCCACCCATCCATCCACCCACCCACCCACCCACCCATCCATCCACCCAACCATCCATCCACCCACCCACCCACCCACCCACCCACCCATCCACCCACCCATCCATCCACCCACCCACCCACCCACCCATCCATCCACCCACCCATCCATCCACCCACCCACCCATCCATCCATCCCACCCCCATCCATCCACCCATCCATCCACCCACCCACCCACCCATCCATCCATCCATCCATCCACCCACCCATCCATCCACCCATCCATCCACCCATCCATCCACCCATCCATCCACCCACCCATCCATCCATCCACCTACCCATCCATCCACCCATCCAACCACCCACCCCATCCATCCACCCATCCACCCACCCACCCACCCACCCACCCACCCATCCATCCATCCACCCACCCACCCACCCCATCCATCCATCCACCCATCCATCCACCTATCCATCCACCCATCCATCCACCCACCCATCCATCCATCCACCTACCCATCCATCCACCCATCCAACCACCCACCCCATCCATCCACCCACCCACCCACCCACCCACCCATCCATCCACCCATCCATCCACCTACCCATCCATCCACCCATCACCCATCCATCCATCCACCCCCCATCCATCCATCCACTCCCCACCCATCCATCCACCCATCACCCATCCATCCATCCACCCCCCATCCATCCATCCACTCCCCACCCATCCATCCACCCATCACCCATCCATCCATCCACCCATCCATCCACCCATCCACCATCCCATCCACCCATCACCCATCCACCCACCCATCACCCATCCACCCACCCATCCATCCACCTACCCATCCATCCACCCATCACCCATCCATCCATCCACCCCCCATCCACCCACCCATCCATCCACCCATCACCCATCCACCCACCCATCCAACCACCCATCTATCCACCTACCCACCCACCCATCCATCCATCCACCTACCCACCCACCCATCTACCCATCCACCCACCCATCCATCCACCCACCCACCCACACACCCACACACCCACCCAGCCAGCCATCCACCCACCCACCCATCCCAGCCACCACCCACCCATCCATCCACCCACCCATCCACCCACCCATCCATCCACCCACCCATCCATCCACCCATCTATCCACCTACCCACCCACCCATCCATCCATCCACCTACCCACCCACCCATCCACCCATCCACCCACCCATCCATCCACCCACCCACCCACACACCCACACACCCACCCACCCAGCCATCCACCCACCCACCCACCATCCACCCACCCATCCACCCACCCACCCATCCATCCACCCACCCATCAACCAACCAACTAACCAGCCAATCAAATACCCACCTAGAATCCGCTCCATCTGCTCTCAGTCCTCAGCTGAAGGAGCAGGGCCCGAACCTCAGGGCGAGGCTAGCCCTTCCTGTCTCCTCGCACACGGCTCTTAAAGTGCCCCCCCCCCCGCCCGGTTCAGGGTATCCCCCGAGGCTCTGACCGTGGCCCTGTGTGTGGAGTGAGGCCTGATACTTGCTCACCACGGGGTTTATCCTCTGCAGACCTGCTTGTGCCGGTGGCCGGGGGGGATGGGGGAAGGGGGGAACGGGGGAGCGGGGGAGCGGGGGCTGGGGGGGAAGCGGCCTGGACAGAGGCAGGTGGTTGGTTGGGGCCAGTCCAACCTCCCCTCCTGCTGTGTGTCCCGGGCCCCAGCGAGCCGCTGAGCCCAGTCTGCTGTCCCGTGGAGGGAGGAGGTGGACTCAGAGGGCCGTGCGGGCGGCTCTTCCAGACGGGACCCGCGTGGTGGCTGCCGGGAGGCCCCGGGCACACCCCCTCAGGGCCCCCCTCCCACCTCTGCACTTGGGTTCCAGGCCTCACGTCTGTGAGAAGGCAGAGGGCTCCTCCCTGGGCTGCTGGGGTGAGATGATGCGATGAGACCCCGAGGCCTCGCTGGCCCTCACTGCTGTGCTTCTGAGCCAAATCCAGGACCTGGGGGGGGCACCTGCGTCTGTGATCCCTTCGAATGGGTCCTTTCCCGCCTCCTTGTCCTGCCCCTCTGTGAGGGCCGCCCCTACCCTGCAGACTCGGGGAGCGGGGAGGGGAGGGGGGGCATGCTCACCCCAGGCGGCCGGGCTCTGCACACGGCTCCTGTGGCCCCAGCGGGAAGCAAAGCGCCAGCAGGACCCCAGGGGGCAGCTCTGGCCCGGGAAGCACCGGCCTCGCCAACAGCCTTGGCAGCGACCACAGACTCGCAGGCCAGACCTCGTTTCCGGGGAGAAAAATGCCGCCGGCTTCTAAAGGGCCCCGGCCCTGCCGAGCCTGGAGCCCGGCCGGGGGAGCGATGCTGGGAGGGAGGCGCCCCACGCACAGCGCCCGGAGGCACGGCTCCGTAAGTGCAGGGGGTGGGGTCACGGTCCAGGCCATGGAGAGGGCCTCGGGGCCCCATGCATGTGCGCATCTGTGTGCGTGTGTGCATGTGCATGTGTGTGCACATCTGTGTGCGTGCGCATGCGTGTGCGTGCGCATGCATGTGCGCTATGTGTGCACGTGCATAAGTGTGTGCATGCGCACGTGTGTGCATGTTTAGTCTTGGAAGGAGGCTCTGCAATGGAACCTCAGATCCAGGGCCTGCGGGCCCCCCCCCCCCCCCCGCTCCAGGCAAACCCCTGACAGGCAGTGTGATTTCAGCCCCGATGGATGGCCCCAGCTCCTCTCTGGGCCGGGGGAGGCGGGGGGAGGCAGGGGAGGGCAGGGGGCTCTGGAGGTGTGGGCAGCCTGGCCACGGTCATGGAACTCGAGCAGAGGGAAGGGGACCCCGGGGCACAGGTGAGGTCCTGCGGCTCAGAGTAGGTGCCCTGGGACCCTCCCTCCCTCTGGCTGGGACCTGAGGGCGCCCCAGGGCTGACTGCGCCGCCCCCACGGCAGGCCCACCCCCACATCTCCTGTGCGAGAGCGTGCACCTGCGCTCGGCCACCGACAGGGCTGCGCACGGCCTGCCTCCTGAGCCCTCGGCCCCGGGCAGGACCCCGGCCGCGCACGGCCCACCTCTGCGCCCACCTGTCCCCATGTCTCAGGCTCAGCACCTGCTGTGCCCTCGGCGTCTGGCTCCCTGGCTCCTCCTCCCCCAGCCTTTCCCCTCACACCCCGTCAGAAGTAGCCCATGGCGCTGTGTGTTCCCAGCATCCTTTGCGCCTCTCCTGCCACTGGTTTTCCAGAGACACAGACAGAGGCAGAGAGGAAGAGAGGAAGAGAGGAGGGGAGACAGAAAGCAGGAGAGAGGAGCCCTGGCTGGTGTGGCTCAGTGGATAGAGCATCAGCTGCGGACTGGAGGGTCCTGGGTTCAGTTCCAGTCAAGGGCACTTGCCCAGGTTGCGGGCTCCATCCCCAGTGTGGGGCGTGCAGGAGGCAACCGATCCAGGATTCTCTCTCATCATGGATGTTTCTACCTCTCTCCCTCTCCCTTCCTCTCTGAAATCAATAAAAACGTATTTTTAAAAAAGAGGAAGAGAGAGAGGAGGGAAAGGGGGAGGGAGGGAGAGGAAGAGAGAGAATGATAGGCGCAGGGACCTGTCTCCAGGGCAGCTCAGATCCCACGTGGCAGGTGTGCCTAGAGGGCGCTCACCCGCTCCCCTCACCCGCCCCCCTGCTCCTCTGGCCATGGTGGTGAGCGCCCACCCAGCCCGCCACCCACAGGAGGCCAGGACAGCGGGCCCTCTCCCCTCAAGCTCCCTGGCCTGTGGCGCCCCCGTTGGCTCAGGACGAAGCACCCAGGAGCCAAGACTGGCCAGGAGCCCCGTGGCCCATGGAGGCCCCCGGCAGGCAGGCACCCTGCAGGGCAGCTTCCTCCCAGTGGGCTCCGGGTGGCGGCCGGACGGCCGGGCGGCGGGGCAGCAGCCTCAGACACGCGTCACCGGCCTGGCGCGGGCTCTGCCGCGGAAGGGGGTCCTGGGGAGATCATTTGAATGTATAAATCCAATTCCAATGGGGCTACTGACGTGCAACGCCGAGAACACAGACTCGGCCAGGTGCGCCCTCAGTGAGCTCCGGAGCATTTGTTTGTCCCCGAGAGTGCTCACCGGAGGGCGACAGGGTTTGTTTCGCAGACGGAGCCCGGAGGACGGCCCGGCGGGAGGACCGGATTATTAGCGCTCTGCCAACTGTGTGCACACCAGCTCTTACTCCCAGTTATTAAGGACGGCAGGGATTTGTACACACGCCCAGGGCACCAGTGCAGCGGGCCTGGTCCCAGGCCCAGGGCTGAGGCTGAGGCAGGGCCAGCGGAGCAGGGGGACCCTGAGGGGCGGGGGGGAGGAGGGAGGCAGGACCTGCTGCAAGTGCTCACCCCCTGCTCACGGCCCCCAAACGCAGTCCCTGTCCTCAGTCCTTCCTCCCCTGGACCGTGGGGATGTCATTCCATCGCCCGGCGTTTATGGAGGCCAGTGACTCACTCCGGACTCGGCACCCGCACTAAGTAAGAAGGGAGGCCCAGCCCGGCCGGCGGGGCTCCGGGGCTGAGCATCGACCTAGGAACCAGGAGGTCAGGGTTCAATTCCCGGTCAGGGCACAGGCCCGGGTTGTGGGCTTGATCCCCAGTGTGGGGTGTGCAGGAGGCAGCTGATCCAGGATTCTCCCACATAATGGATGTTTCTACCTCTCTCCCTTTCCCTTCCTCTCTGAAATCAATAAAAGCATAAAAAAAAGGGGGGGGGAGATCTAACCCTGTCCCCAGCAGGGAGGAGAGACACAATGTAGTCAGTCAGCCCCTGCACCCCTGCACCCCTGGGTCCCCTGTACCCCTGGGTCCCTGCACCCCTGCACCCCTGGGTCCCTGCACCCCTGCACCCTGGGTCCCTGCACCCCTGCACCCCTGGGTCCCCGCACCCCTGGGTCCCTGTACCGATGAGGATCCTCACCACTCCCCTCCCAGCCCCAGCTGATTGGCCATCACTCAGTCTGTGATCTCTCAGAGCTGCCCTCCCTCCTGGAACTCGGCTCCTCTCAGACCCCCCCCCACCCTGAGTCCCAGGGGCCCGGCCTTCCCTGGAACCCACCCTGGCCTGCTCATCCCCACGTCTCCCTGTCCCCCGGGCTGGCTCTGCCCACAGCTGGCCAGTGGAGGCCGGGGCAGGGTGCAGCGGGTGCCCGGGGCCCGTGCCCTGGGTGGGCACCCATGAGGCGGCCAGGCAGCTCCAGGGGGAGGGCGGGGGCCGAGATGCGGATGAACTGGAGCCCAGGGCAGCGCTGGGCTTTGCGGGAGGAGCCTCTGCAGACACTTCCGGCTCCGGGGCCGCCACAGGGGGTGCAAGTGGTGAGAAGGGGTGCGAGGCTGTGCCAAGAGGCCGCTGCTCCTGACGCCCTCCCTCCCCAGCTGGGCGCGCCGGGTCCTGCGGGCAGGGCTGGGGCAGCGGGGGGGGGGGGGGGGGGGGCGGAGGAGGGGCTGGTGGCTCCTGGTCGCCTCCCGCAGGGACCCCCAGCGGCCCCTCCGTACCCCGGGCCCCTTCGCCTGTGCTCACCCAGCTCTTTATTTCCACCTGTAAAACGTGCCATTTGCTTTTAAATGTTGTTTATAGTGTTTTTGCAGGAATAGCGTTATTTTTACGGAGTAAAGCAGGAAAATCCAGGCACTCCCTTACTGCGCCTGACCGGGCAGCACCGGGCCGGGCCCCCGTCCTGGGGGAAGAAACACGTGTGACTCCGCTTCCCCGGGCTGAGGGCTCCGGCCTGGCTCTGGAATATGGAACGCAGAGGAGGGAGCCTGCGGGGAGGGGCTCGTCCATCCCGGGCCCTGATGCCCACGAAGACCCGTGCCCTGACCGCCGTCCCCCCGCCCTCCGGGCCTTGCCCCAGCGCCCGCTCCTGCGCCTGCTCCTCCCGGGCGCCTTTCCGGGGTCCCCGACGCCCGCGAAGCTCCCGGGAGTGACCGGTTATTAAATAAACTCGGAAAAGGTGCCGGACTCCGGTCAGACTTCCAGCCGCCTTGGAGCCCCGCCCTGGAGAGGCTACAGAGTGTGGTTTCCATGGGAACCAGCAATGTCACATTAATAAATGCCACGGAACGGAAACGGGGCCGCTGGCAGCCTTGATGGGACAGGGATTCTGGTCCAAAGCCTCTCTCTCCTCCGCTTGCTCCCCTCCCCTCAAAACGGGGCCACCGTGGCCAGGTGACCCCAGCGGGGGTGCCGTCCACCTCTCCCCACGCCTGTCCACCTCCGGCTGCTCTGCCCCATTCCCCTCCGTCCCCCCTGCACCGAGCAGCGGGAACCGCAGGGGGATCGAGGGGGTGGGGTGGGGTGAAGGACTGGGGCCCCTTCACTTCGCGCCTGGGGGCTGCCGGTCTCGGGCTCTCCCTGGGAGGAGTGAAGGTGGGTAAGTTGGATGGGTGGGCAGGGGCCCACAGGAGAGCCGCTCAGTTTTCATCCACCCCCTGCCCTCCCCCCCCATCCCAGCTTTACCGTCTGGACGTCAACACCTGCCTGCGGGGCTGTGTGTGGGGCAAAGGCAGGACGGAGCTCCCAGGCAGCCCTGTCTGCCCCCGACCTCACCCCACCCCACCCCACCCCACCCCCACCGGGGAGCCGCCTGCCCACACCCAGCCCGGCTCTCGGCCCACCTCTCAGGCCAGCGCAGCGTCTGAGATGAGCAGACGGCTGGCTGGGCAGTGACGGCGGTGGGTTAAAGCGAAACCACTCACACAAGGTCGTGGCCCTTTAAAGGTGGAGGCCGGTGTCTGCCAGTCACTCCCTGAGATGCCTCTTGACTGACCTGCTGGCCGCTTGCCCTGCTGACGCTGACAGATGGACAGATGGACGGCTCCCCCACTGCTCCCAGGGGCACGTTTCTGCGTTGGCGTCTGCTCCTTCCTGGAAGGGGCTTTCCCAGGCCGTGCAGGGAGCTGGGGACCAGGAGGGGGTGCAGGGCCCACGTGCAGAGGGTACGATGCCCACCTGGGCCCCACCTTCCCCGCACTCACACGCCAGGCGGATAAAGAGCCCCACCTGTGGAGTCCGAGAGAAGCAGGTGCTGAACTTGGATGCTCCCCTTGGCGTGGCCTTCCCTGACACCGGGACCCCCGGGCGGGCTGTTCCCGTCCTCAGAGGAGGCAGACAGCTGCTCAAGGTCGCGCAGCCGCGTGGCGGGGCCCTGATCACCCCCGCAGATGGGCAGGCCGACCTGGCCCGCAGCCGCTCCTCCCCGGCGGCCAGAGCCTTCGTCCCTTCACAGCTGTGACCGGAAAGCCGTTTGTGGAGCTCAGAGCTCCTGCCGGGCATTCTCAGGCACAGAACCGCTCCCCCCGGAGCCCGGAGCATTGGACTGAGAAGGGGAGGCCGAACCGGCATGAACCAGGCCCAAAGCGGCCGGAGGTGCAGGCGCTTGCCGGGCTCAGGGGCTGGGCGCCCGGGCGAGAGGCAGCGTCGGTTTTCGGCTCCAAAGGCCGGGACGAGCCTTCGGAGAGCGGGGTGGGCGGAGGGCAGCCACAGCCCCAGGCGCCTCGGAGCGAGCCCCTGGGATACCCTGGCCGGCCGGAGCAGGGCAGCGGTGAGGAACCCGGGCCTGGGCAGAGGCAGGAGGGCTGAGCCCGCCGGGCGGGGAAGGGCGAGGACATGGAGCAGCCGCCGCGGGCAGCGGGCTCCCGGGCACGGAGGACACAGATCCTGTGGAAACCAGGGTCCACACTCCTTTGTTTTTTAAATACATTTTCATTGATTCCAGAGAGGAAGGGAGAGGGGGAGACAGAAACATCAATGGTGAGAGAATCATGGATCAGCTGCCTGCTGCACGCCCTGACTGGGGGTCAAGCCCGCAACCTAGGTATGTGCCCTTGACCGAAATCAAACCTGGGACCCTTCAGTCCACAGGCCGATGCCCTATCCACTGGGCCACACCGGCCAGGGTCAAGTCCACACTCTTAACCCCTCCAACCCCGGCTACATGCTCTCTGGAGCTTGGAGTTCCTGCCCCATGGCGTCTGCAGCCTGGGCCCACCCTGAGTCACAGGGGTGCGTGTCCCGGGCTGCAGGGCCGCAGGGACAAGGCCGTGTCGCCGTGCAGGGGTGTGTGAGGCCATGGAACCGCCCCCCCCCCCCCATGCGGAATAGGTGTCACTGATTTCCCGTTAACATGAAGAGACAGTGACCCACCCACCCCTCCCCTACAGCCAAGCCCCCAGACGCTGAGGGGCGGCCCTGCCGGTCGGTTCTGGATTGGAATCCGGGCGCAGCCCTCCGTCCCCGCTGGAGGCTGGGGGGCTCTGAGGCATGGACAGCCGTGGGCTCAGGAACGAAAAGCAGCCGAGTTTTCAGGCATCATTTGTGGTGCTTTTGCTTGTGCCACGGACTCATGTATTGTGGGTTTGGGAGAACGTTCTAGATTCTGCGCCCAGGTGGAGGGTCCGTTAGTGACCCGGGGTGTGCTGGGACCCAGTCCCGACAGAGAGGGGTCCCCCGTCCCTCTGAGGGGCCTGCCCGTGGAGACTCAGATCCTGCAGCAGAGGAGGTCTAGGCATGCACTCGGGCCTGGGGCCCTGTCCCCGCTGGGCAGAGAGATGGGGGGACCCATGGGAATGGAGGGCCCAGGAGAAAGGGAGGGAAGGATTGGGGAGGGAGGTAAGGAAGGAGGAGGGAGGGAGGGAAGGAAAGAGGGAAGGAGCGGGGAGGAAGAGAGAGGGAGGGAGGAGGCAACATTCTCACTGCAGACTACTTTGAAGGTCATGTCCCCAGCTTACAGCCTTCAGGCAGAATAACCGTCAAAGGAACATTCATCGCCAGGAACGGCCTGGTCCGCGAACAGCGAACCGTGGTGCAGATGCAGTCCTTCTGTTTGTTGCTTTGGGTGCGTCCCGCGGCTGGGGACTCCGTCCCCTCTGTGTGTGGCTGCGGGTGGGCGGGGGCTGGGCAGCGCACTGCTCTCTGCTGGCTCCTCCCCGTGCCCAGGCGGTGGGTGCGCAGCGGGTCAGGACGGCCTTCGCTGGGGCCTGGAGGTGGGCCGGCGGCCGCTGGGCACGTGGCTCTGCGTGAGGCCTCGCTCCAGCAGCCCGCGGGCTTGTCCCACGACGGCTGGGCTCCGAGGGCCGCCAGAAGCCAGCCCGCACCGAGGCCCCATCCACGGCCCTGCGGCCTCCTGCTCGTGCTGACCTGGCCGCCGCGGCCAAGCCCAGAGCCGGGGCAGGAAGGCACCCTCCGGGGCGGGAAGGTACCCTCCAGGCGGGAAGGGACCCTCCGGGGCGGGAAGGCACCCTCCGGGGCGGCCCCCCGGCCCGGCCACTCGCAGCCCCTGCGGGACCACCTCCTGCAGCTCCTCATGAAGACACGGGAAGCCAGGAGCAGGCTGCGCAGGACCGTGGCTCCGTGATGAGATGAAGGAGAAGCAGCGATGGAGAAAGTGGAAAGGGGCCGAGACGGCAAACGTTTGCAAGTCTTGTTCTCTGTAGCGGGGCCGTAAGGAGAGGAGAGAGCGGGGAGCGGGAGTCACGCAGCGTGTAGATCAGGGCAATCTGCTGGGAAGGTGGCTCGGCAGCGGAGCGAGCTGTGGAAACGGCCTCGATGCGGAAGCCTTTTCCTCGGGGGGTGGGGGGGGGGAAAGATGCTCACAAGGGCACGTTAAGGTCGCGGCAGCCCGTCTCCAGCCAGCGTCCGGGTTTGGCCGCTTATGGAAGGGGGGCTGTAACCTTTGGGGGGCGGGGAAAGACGCCTCGCTGTGACCTCCTAGTGCCTGAGGCACTTAACAGCCTAGAACGTTTTCCATCTAAATCCTCCCCGTGAGGAACACGGACGGGCTCGGCCACCATCTGCGCCCCACCGACAATCGGAGTCAGAACGCCGACCGGACAGCGCGGCCAAGTCCCCGGCCCTCGCCAGCCATGCCCGGCCCCACGCTCAGACAACCCCCGACTCGGAGCTCTGCTCAGACCTGCTGGCCCGGCTCGCTCACCCAGCCTCCAGGCCTGAGAAACAATCCATTTCTGTGTTTTCAGCCTCAGTTTGTGGTCATTCGTGTGGCAGCCACGGAAGCCACCACAAGGACTGCGCAGGCTGCCAAGCTCATGTCCTTTCACCCCTCAGTGAGCATGGCTGGCTGTGTGGCTGCTGTGTGGCCTACTGCATGGCCAACTGCGTGGCTGGCTGTGTAGCTGGCTGTGTGGCCGACTGCATGGCCGGCTGCGTGGATGGCTGTGTAGCTGGCTGCGTGGATGGCTGTGTGGCTGCTGCATGGATAGCTGTGTGGCTGCCTGCCTGACCCCCCCCCCCCCCGCATCAGCATAGGCGGTTTCCTGTCCCCCAGGTAGCGTGGGCTCCTTGGGCTCCTCAGACCCTCCCCTCTGGTCCGAGCTGTTTCTGTGTTGTGGGGTGTGTAGCTCTCCGTTGTCCCTGCCCCCTTTCTGTTGGCTTCCGGGGCCTCTGCCCACGCTCGTTGCCGGATGCATGGCTGGGTCCACGTGGCCTGTTCGGAAGAGGTAGATGGCCGTGCTCGGTAGGAACCCGCCACATGCCCACCAGCCCGTGTGAGCGTCCAGACCCACTGATCCGGACAAACACATCCGATGCAGCTGGCCGCGTCCTCCCAGCCCCCGCTGCGCGGCTCAGTGCTGGTGGGGGTGGGGGTCGTTCTTGTTCTTGGAGGAGGGGTGTAGGCAGCGGATCAGCTGAGCTTCCTGTCTCGTCTCAGAGTGCCTGTGTGCTGGCTGAGGGACATGTGTTACTGGGCGGGAGGGGAGCGGTCTCGTGCCGGAGCCCCCACCGGGACGCAGCGGCCCTGGGACTCGGGGCCCAGAGTGTGTTCACACCCGTGCCGGCCACACCGCAGGCGGGCGCTCCACCGTCTGCTCTCGGCGAGTCAGCCTCCGTTAAATGTGCAAGCTCCAGGTCCAACAGCGCCCTCACTGGGACGTGTAAGCTGGTTTCCAGTGGGCCGATCACTGCCCCTCGTGGGAAAGCACCCCAGGCAGGAGCACAGCCAAAGAGGCACACAGGCCCCGCCCCCTCCTCTCTGTTCTCCGGAGCCGCCACTGCTCACGTGCTCCCAGATTCCCACGGCTCCACAGGCAGGTGCATCTCTACGCCACTTAGTCAGCCGGCCTGAGCCCGCACTCCGAGGTTTATAGGACCCTGTCCACCTGCTCACCCCGATCACCTACCTATCACCCATCACCTACCTATTATCTATCTACCTATCTATCATCTATACTTACACATTAGTTAACCGGCCTGACCACGCACTCCGAGGTTTATAGTACCCCTGTCCACTTACCTCGATCACCTACCTATCATCCATCACCTATCTATTATCTATCTATCATTTATCTACCTACCTATCTGTCACCTATACTTATACACTAGTTAACTGGCCTGATCAAGCACTTCTAGATTTATAGTACATATCTACATCTGTCCGTCCATTCACCTGTCCACCTAGTCACGTCTATCTATCATGTATCCATCTATTATCTATTCATCTAGCTATTTATCTCTTATCTATCATCTGTTTAACTATGGTCTCCCTGTCTATTGTTTATCGATCATCTATTGTTCTATTATCTATCTACCATCTGTCTGTCTGTCCGCTCTCTGCCTGTTATCTGTTACTGTCGTCGTTTCACAGAAAAGGAGTCATCGCAGACATCATTCCCTTCACTCACTTCCCGTCCTGCGCCTCGTGCCCGTTTCACGTCAGCACACGCGGATCTCGCTCGTTATGCTCCAGGTTCTGTTTTAGGGAAATGTCCACGCGTTTGTGAAAGCAAAAGGCATGTCATAATGAGCCTCCATGTCCCCCCACCGGCGCTGACGGTCCCGCCCCGCACCTGGCAGGGTCCCTGGGCGGGAGTCGGCACCACGCCCTCTCTTTCACCAACACCTGAGCATGTATCGTGTGTCGCGAAGAGGCTCCGAGCTATTGTCACACTGGGGACGTGCGACAGTCTTTCCTCAAGATGATGGCACGCCATCGCACACGCTTCCCGGCCCGTGTTGTTTCCCTTTTACCATTTCTGTGCCTTGGCGGGGCCTCACCCCGTTCCCCGCTGCGTGGCCGGTGCCTCTGACCCCTCCCAGCCCAGTGGCCCTTCCTCACTCTCCTCTCTCACATGTGACCTCTGGCTTGTCCTGGAGGTGCCTGTGTGTGTTGAGTTTTGCCGAAATCTCTCTGGCGGGTGTTTCACGTGCCTTTTGAGATAGACTGGTGCTCCGGCCCCGCAAGTGTCTGGTGAGCATTTCCTACAAACGCGGCATCATCTTCCATGGCCAAGGCCGCCAAGGTCGGCGCGTGTGTGAGTGGATCAGTGCGTCCATCTCCTGCCGGCGTCGCTCGGACTCACCAACATCCCGACACGTCTTCATGGCCAAGTGGCTGCATCGCACGGGTCAGTGTCCCCGTGCCTAGCCCATCGCGTGGCCGTGATGACTTGTAGAGGTCGGAGGCCAGCGGGGGTTCTGCGTGGGAGTGAGGGAGCGTGGGCTCGTGTGAGATGATGTGCCTTGGGCCGGCTTTGTCAAACGTCGCAGAGTGAGTTTTAGGGCCGCTGCTGAATCAGCTTAAATGCTGAATTGGGGGGGGGGGGGGGGGTCTAAGTGTCATTTACATCTCTACTGCGATTCAGCGCATCAAAGGTGCTGCTCGGTTCATCTTCAGAATGACCCGTGGGCCTGCGCAGGAGTGGCCGCTGAGTGCCGTCTGCGCGAGGAGCCTGGGCCCGGGATGGAGCCATGGAGACAGGCTGAGTGAGCAGGTGCCAGGGTTGGTCCCTGCTAAAGGCAGGTCAAGTGCCAAGAAACGGCTTATTCTGATTTAGGAGGCAGAGACGTGCTTAGATTGTGGTCCATAGAAGTTACTTGGTGCTTTCACACGCTGTTTTTCATGCCATTAACTTCTGTGTCAGTTTCATTAATTCTCAGGGTGATCCATTCCCTCCCCTGGGAAATGCATCGCTGCACGTAGAGGCCTTTCCAGGGTGCCAGGAAGGCCTCGTGCCTACTGATCCTGGTGTGCCCAGTGGTCCCGGGATTGCAGACACATGAACCTTCTCCAAATTAGAGCAGGTCCATCCACTCATCCACCCACCCCCACCCCCAGTGGTCCTCATCCACCCACATCCACACATGAACCTTCACTCCAACCCACCCACCCATCCAATCCATCCACCCACCCACCCATCCATCCACCCACCCACTCACACCCACCCATCACTCATCCATCACCACCCCACCCACCATCACCCACCCACTCACCCACCCACCCACCCATCCACCCACCCACATCCATCCACCCACCCACCACCCACTCATCCATCCACCACCCACTCCATCCACTCATCACCCATCCACTCATCCACTCATCCACCCACCCACCCACCCACTCATCATCCACCCATCCACCCACTCATCCACCCACTCATCCACCATCCACCCACTCATCCACCCACCCACCCACCCACCCACTCATCCACCCACTCATCCACTCATCCACCCACTCATCCACTCATCCATCCACCCACCATCCACTCATCATCCACCCACACCCACCCACCCACCCATCCATCCACCCACTCATACATCCACCCACCCACTCATCCACTCATCACCCATCCACCCACCCACTCATCCACCATCCACTCCACCCACCCACCTCACCATCCACTCATCCATCCATCCACCCACCCACTCATCATCCACCCATCATCCACTCATCCACCCACCCACCACTCCATCCACCCACCATCACCCACCCACTCATCCATCCCACCCACCCACTCATCAATCCACTCATCCATCCACCCACCCACTCCATCCACTCCCATCCATCCACCCACTCATCCACCCCACTCACTCATCCACCCACCCACTCATCCATCCACCCACCCATCCACCATCCACCCCCACCCACTCATCCACCCACCCACCACTCATCATCCATCCACCCACCATCACTCCCACCCTCATCCACCCACTCATCCATCCACCCATCCCACCCACCCACTCATCCATCCACCCACCCACTCATCCACCCACCCCCACCCACTCATCCATCCACCACCCACCCACATCCACTCCCACTCCATCCATCCACTCATCCACTCCATCCACCCACCCACTCATCCACCCACCATCCACCCACCCATCCACTCATCCATCCACCCACCCACTCATCCACCCACTCATCCATCCACCCACCCACTCATCCACCCATCCATCCACCCACCCACTCATCCACTCATCCATCCACCCACCCACTCATCCACCCACTCATCCATCCACCCACCCCACCCATCCATCCACCCCCATCCATCACCATCCACCCACCCATTTCACTCATCCATCCACCCACCCACTCATCCACCCCCACTCATCCATCCACCCACCCACTCATCCATTCATCCATCCACCCACCCACTCATCCACTCATCCACCCACCCACCCACTCATCCCATCCATCCACCCACCCACTCATCCATCCACCCACCCACTCATTCACTCATCCATCCACCCACCCACTCATCCACCCACTCCATCCACCCACCCACTCATCCATTCATCCATTTACCCATCCACTCATCCATCCATCCATCCAGCTATCTGTCCATCTACGCATACACTCATCCATTCACCCATCCACTCATCCAGCCATCCATCCACTCATCCATTCACCCATCCACTCATCCATCCATCCATCCATCTAGCTATCTGTCTCCACCCATCACTCATCCATCCACCCACCCACTCATCCATCCATCCATCCACCCATCCATCCAGCTATCTGTCTCCACTCATCACTCATCCATCCACCCACCCACTTATCCATCCACCCATCACTCATCCATCCATCCATCCATCCACCCATCCACTCATCCACCCACCAATCCACTCATCCATCCACCCACCCACTCATCCACCCACTCATCCATCCACCCATCTATCCATCCATCCACCTATATGTCCATCCACCCATCCACTCACCCACTCATCTGTCCACCCAGCCACCCATCATCCACTCATCCAACCATCCATCCACCCACCCACTCATCCACCCATCCATCCACCCACCCACTCATTCACTCATCCATCCATCCAC
Organism: Ia io; assembly: GCA_025583905.1. NCBI lineage: Eukaryota > Metazoa > Chordata > Mammalia > Chiroptera > Vespertilionidae > Ia > Ia io. Next base: position 110,905,072 of record JAJQQW010000007.1, on the reverse strand, counting down.
CCACTCATCCACCCACTCATCCATCCATCCACCACCACTCATCCTTTACCCATCCACTCATCCCATCCATCCATCCATCCAGCTATCTGTCCATCTACGCATACACTCATCCATCCACCCACCCACTCATTCACTCATCCATCCACCCACCCACTCATCCACCCACTCATCCATCCACCCACCCACTCATCCATTCATCCATTTACCCATCCACTCATCCATCCATCCATCCAGCTATCTGTCCATCTACGCATACACTCATCCATTCACCCATCCACTCATCCAGCCATCCATCCACTCATCCATTCACCCATCCACTCATCCATCCATCCATCCATCTAGCTATCTGTCTCCACCCATCACTCATCCATCCACCCACCCACTCATCCATCCATCCATCACATCCATCCACTCATCATCATCCATCCACTCATCCACCTATCCATCCATCCCCATTCCATCTCATCCATCCATCCATCCATCCATCCATCCCACCCATCCATCCACTCATCCATCCATCCATCATCCATCCCCATCCACTCATCCATCCATCATCCATCCACCCATCCCACTCCACCCATCTATCCATCCATCCACCTATATGTCCATCCACCCATCCACTCACCCACTCATCTGTCCACCCAGCCACCCATCATCCATTCATTCATCCATCCATCCACCCACCCACACATCCATCCATCCACTTATCTATCCCTCCATTCATCTATTCATCCATCCATTTATCTATCCCTCCATCCACTCATACACACTTACCATCCACCCACCCATCCATCCATCTATCCACTTATCCATCCATACACTCATCCATTCATCTATCCGTCCACTGGTCCATCCACCCATCCATCCACTCCTTCAGCCTTCCTCCCTCCCGCCCCCTTATGTATTTATTCAGTAGGTGATCACTGAGGTCCTACTGTGTGCCAAGGCCTATGGGAGGCAGAGAGAGATGGATAGGATGCAGCACCCCCCTCCCCCGTGAGCTCCTGGCCGCGGTGACAGGAATCAGCAATCCACCCTAAGTGCTGTGCGGAGGCTGGTCCACAGTGTTTTGGGAACCCAGCGGCGGGATCCCAGAGGAGCTGGCTCGCTTGCATCCTTGCTTTCCCCGCGGGGAAGTGGGTCATCTGTCCTGGAGGGAGCAGAGGCATGAAGGGCCCACCTGCAGAGCCCCTTCTACTCTAAGGAGGGGGTGAGCGTGGGCTGGGTGTGAAGGCAGCGGGTGTGGGGTGGAGAGGAGGTCCCGGCCCCTGGACTAGGGCAGTTGGAGCAATGGCGGCCGGTTGGGGTGGCTCAGGAGAGCGCCCTGAGAGCTGGAGAGCTAGGTGGACAGTCCACTGCCTGGCGGGCTTTCCTTCTTTCCGCCAGCGCTGTCCCCCATGCCCGCCGGTGGTCACTGCTGCCGGGTCTGCTGGTCGAAGGTGCTGTTGGGCCCTACCTCCCTCCCAGCGCCTCACTTGCACCCTAAGCACATGGCACACGCACCGCCCATGTCGGCCCGTGTCGTTGATGGGCGATGCACGGCTCTCAGCTGCTCAAGGACAGGCGCCCTTTCTCCTGAGGCCCAGCGTCGGGGCCTGCCCGTGGCCCAGCTGATGCCCATGGTGTCTGGCACGCAGCCAGGAGTGACGCCAGAGGCAGATGCGGGATTGGTCCAGGCTCCCAGCGTGGAGGGCGGTGAGCAGGGGCAGGTTGGTGTGGACGTGGCCATCGGCCAAGCTGGGAACCACCGAAGCGTGTCTGTGGCCGATCAGGTGGGAAAGCGAGTTACGCAGGGGCTGGCCCCTGTGACGGGGTGGAGAACAGGTGGGTGTAAACATTTCCGGAAATGCGGGACCTTCCAGGAGAGCGTGCTCCGGGAGGCGGACACTAAATTTGAAAGACAAACATCTCATTCCCATCCCTTCCTCTCTCCATCCATCATCCACTTATCCATCCTTCCATCCCTCCCTCCATCCATCCACCCATCATCCACTTATCCATCCCTCCATCCCTCCCTCCATCCATCCATCCATCATCCACTTATCCATCATCCGCTTATCTGTCTCTCCATCCCTCCCTCCATCCCTCCCTCCATCCATCATCCACTTATCCATCCCTCCATCCCTCCCTCCATCCATCATCCACTTATCTATCCCTCCATCCCTCCCTCCATCCATCCATCCACCCATCATCCACTTATCATCCCTCCATCCCTCCCTCCATCCATCCATCCATCCATCATCCACTTATCCATCCCTCCATCCCTCCCTCCATCCATCATCCACTTATCTATCCCTCCATCCCTCCATTCCTCCCTCCATCCATCCATCATCCACTTATCCATCATCCGCTTATCTATCCCTCCATCCCTCCCTCCCTCCCTCCATCCATCATCCACTTATCCATCCCTCCATCTCTCTATCCATCCCTCCATCCATCCATCCATCATCCACTTATGCATCCATCCCTCCATCCCTCCCTCCATCCCTCCATCCATCCATCATCCACTTATCTATGCCTCCATTCCTCCCTCCCTCCATCCATCCATCCATCCATCATCCACTATCCATCCATCTATGCCTCTGAGGCCCGCTCTAGTTTCTGTCTTCACCCACAAGTGTGGGTTCCAGCCGGGAAGCCGGGAATCTGTCTGTCCGCCGTGAACTCTGCCGTCTGTGGCGGCCGTGCTCAGTGACTGAGGGGAAACACGGTTCCAGTGGCTTGTGTGACAAATGTGACTGCGTGTTCCATAAGTCATCTTTCAGATCCCCCGTCAGGGCAGTCATGGCGGGATAATGGGAAACAGTGTTAGCAGGGAGGGGGGTTCAGGAAGCAGCTGCACTGGCCTCCGGTGTCGCTGACTCAGGGGGTGGCCGCTGAGAGGGGGACGTCTGTTACGGCTGTGATCGTGCACACATCAGACCCCCCCTGACCTGCACTGTCCCTCAGCCTGGACGCCAGGGCCCGGGCCACGCCCTGGTCTGCAGGTGAGACGCTGTGCCCGGAGAGCATGGGAACCCCGCCGCAGCCCGGGCCCCGCTGGCATCGCGGGCGGGAGCAGGCGTTGCTGGGCGCTCTGCGCAAAGCGGGACAAGACGGAAGGGTCGTGTGTCTGCCACGGTCAGCCTGGGGGCACGGCTGCTTTGCAGGGGTCGCTCTGCTTGAGCCCTAACTGGGAAGAGAGGGAAGAGAAGGGAGGCGCCTACTGTGCGCAAGGGCCGGCTCCAGAGAGAGAGCGCGACCCCCCTGCACCCAGCGGCTCTGTTCCCTTTCCTCCTGGACAGGCCGCAGTGTGGCTGTGGGGTCCCTGGTGCAGGCGCCTGGTCACCAGTCCCACAGCCAGGCAGTGGGTGGCCGACGCCAGGACACGGGTCCACTCGGCCTCTCTCCTCCTGGCTGCTCTGGAGCCCCACCTGACCCCCGAGATTGCAGGGCAGAGCTGGGAGGCCCCTGGAGGTCCCTCGGCCCCGAAACAGGACGTGAATCCACGGAGCTGTGGCTCCCGGGGACCATCGCCAGAGAACATCCTACCCTGGGTGCCCGTGCCCCACCCCTCACCCTGGCCTCTATGCCGGGGTCCGGAATGTCCTCACTGGAGGCCAGCAGGCAGCCCCCCGTGCCTGGGACCCTGAGCTTGGGCATCGCCACCTCCTCACCGGGTCCCTGCAGCCTTTCCTCTCCAGCCCCCGGATGTCAGGCGAAGGCGGGGTAACAGCCGTGTGAAAGGAGAGGTGGGTGAGCATACAGGGTGGGTGGGAGGTGGAGGAAGCATGGAGCGAGCTGAAACCACACACTATTTTGCAGAAAAACGGGATGTTTAGAGGCAAGGCCTTTTCTGCTGTCCTGAGGCAGGACCCATGGACTGGAGCTGCGTCTGCCGCCCCTCCCGCACCCACCCTCTCCCTCCGGCTCCCCCTGAGCCGGGACGTCCCTGCCAGTCACTGCAGAGCCGGGGACACTCAGCCCCGCCCGCGCCTGCTCCTGGTTCAGCGCGTGCTACCTGCTGTCCCCCCACAGCCAGGCCAGGCCCTGTCTCCTCTGAGACGGACGGAGCCTCCTTCCGGAACCGTCCCCGTCACCCACACTGAGCGTGTGCCGCGTCCTCGGTGCCACGTCCTTGGTGCCCCACCTCCAGAGTTCACGTCTCCAGGGAGCGGGACACGGCGGCCGGCCCTCCCACTCGCTCTCCCATGTGGTCACGTGCTCCTTTCTCCCACCGCCTCCATGGGCTGCACCTGTCTTTCCGCCCAGAAAATGGCCGGGTGACGACTGAGAGCTGGACCTGGCCAGATGCCCACACCCCGTGGGGGGCATGGGAGCCTCGTTCCCAGCCACCGGCACAGGAAGCCGCCGGGGGGTCCACTGAGGAAACACCGGACCACAACGCGGTCCGTGCGCACAGGGGAATGCTGCCCAGCCTTAAGAAGAAGGG